>JADGIZ010000124.1:0-24469 GCA_027604665.1 Polyrhizophydium stewartii | reverse complement strand
GCGCACACGGGTTTGTTGGCAGCCCCATCTGGCCGACGCGCCGGCGGGGGCGGAGGCGCTCGCCTCGGCGCGGCACGGCGAGGCCGCCACGGCGGCGCGCGGGCGGCGGCCGCAGCCGGCCCGGCAGCGCTGCGCCAGGGCACCAGCCAGCTGCGGCAGCTCGGGCCGCTCCTCGCCAGCGGAGGAGGTGCGGCTCCTCAAGGCCGTAAGAGCTGCACGCCGGCCTTGTTCGAAGGGCAGCCCACGTCCGGCTGCCGCGGCGCTGCGAGCGACCTTGAGGAGCAGCAGCAGGGGCCGAGGAGGGACCCCACGGGCCGCAGGCTGCGGCGCGGGAGCCATTGCGCCGGGCGCCGGCCGCGGCGTGCCGCTGATGCACGGCGCAGGCGAGGCGAGGCGAATGTAGCCTGCCTCGTGCGCGCGGAGAGGGCCAGTCGAGCCGAGCGGGCGGCCGGCGGCCTCTGGGGAGGGTGAGGCGGCCGAGGGGCACGTACGTGATGATGGGCCCCGCAACGAGGAAGAAGACCATGAAGAGCCACGAGCCGATGGAGAAGGCGAGCGCCAACGCGCGGGCGCCGCCTATCGCGGCCGCGACGGCCGCCGGTGTTGTCGCCATCGCCGTTGAGTTCGCGCCGTGCATATTCGAGAATCGTCAGCGGCGGCGCTGCGCCGGCTTTTGACGCCCTCGAGCGGGCGGGCGGCCCTGATGGCCGATCGCCCACGCCCGATCTGCCGTGCTGCCACGGCCGCGGCCACGGCGCCGGCGCCGGCCGCAGGGTCCCGTCGGCCGCCGCACAAACGCTTGCCCCGGCCAATCGCCGGCACCCGCCGCCGCGCATGTCATTCATCCGTCCGCAGATCCCTGCCGTGAGCCCTGCCCGCCCGCAGAGCGTCCCCCGCGGGAGCACACCCCGGCCGCGCGCCCGGCCGCCCTCTGCCGTGGCGGCCGACGGGCCGCGTCATCGTGCGCCGATCCGCGCCGCCGCGATCCGTGGATGGCCTCGCGGCGGCCGCCAATGCCGCCCTGTCGCGGAGAAATCCCGCCATGTTGCACAGCCGTCTGGCGGCCGCCGGCAGCCCCGCACCTGGCCGCCGGTCGCCTCGCTCTCGGGCTGCGCGCGGCGCGCGGCGAGCGCCAGTCGGGTGTGCTTGTCCTTGCAAAGCGCTCGCCCGGCGCGGCCTCAGGTTTCTCGCGCCGCGTCTGCTGCGATGCCGTCGCGTCTGCATCTGCATCTGTCCCGCGGAGTTGACCACAGAGCGCTGCCGACGCCGCCGACGCCGCCGACGCCGCCGCTGTCAAAGCTGTCGCCGCAGACGCCACCGCAACAACAGTCACTGCCGAGACCGCATCCACAGCCATGCCCGCGAACTGGCTCGGCTCGCGCTCCAACATCGACCTCACGCGCGAGGAGCCTCACTCGCCCCAGTCGCCCGGCTTCGAGCCCATCCGCCGAAGCTCAAACGCATCGGCATGCAAGCGTCGCATCTTTGTCAACGTCCCCATCGACGCCAGCTTCAAGGACGATATCACGGGCAAGCCGTTCCTGTCCTACAAGACGAATAAGATCCGCACTAGCAAATACACCCTTGTGACCTTCCTTCCAAAGAACATCTTTGAGCAGTTCCGCGGCATCGCCAACTTCTACTTCCTCATGCTCGTCGTTCTCCAGTGCTTCAACGAGTTCAAGGAGGTCGACGTCTTTGTCACGGCAGCACCAATCATCATCATTGTCTGCGCAACGGCCGTCAAGGTTCGCACGAACCTGCCGCGCGTCTCTGTCGCATCGCGGCGGCTGCTGTTGTTGTGTGGTGATGGCTGCTGATATTGCGCCGCGTCAAAACGTAAAACAGGACGCCTTTGAGGACTGGAAGCGCCACGAGTCCGACGACAGCATCAACAAGTCGTACACGTACGTGCTCGGCAACTGGACAAACACAAACTTTGTCGTTCCTCGCCGCTCCATGCAGCGAGCCGTCATCGACTTTTTCAAGTTCATCCAGCGCAGTATCTCTCGCGGCGTGCGGAGCGCTTTCTTTGCCCTGATCTACGTCGTGCAGGTGCTCTCTGGCACGCCGCAAAGCCAGAACCGCAACGTCATGGCCACATCGTATCCGACCCACATCTTTGCCCACGAGTACATCTCGGATGACCAGCTCGCTGCAAGCACAAATACTCTAGACGGACCAAAGATGCATGCTGGGTACGCAGAGAACGACAGAAAGCTTCATCCAGAGACATCGCCAGGGCATGGCGCATCAGATGGATCATCGCCAAGTAATCCGAGCACGCTGAGCTCGTCAAAGGACCACGAACACGCCGACAAGCGCATCAAGCCCCATCACCAGCGCGGCATGCAAACCGCCCACGATGCAAAACAAAAGGGAGGACAGCAAGAAGCAGAGCCGTGGCAGCTGGATAAGTGGGAGAATGTTAAAGGTGATCCGATATTTTGAGTGTCTGCATATGCTGTTGCGTAGCTCGCGCTGCTGACCTGCTTGCTATGCCTGGTATTGGCGGCCCAGTCGGCGATTACGTGTTTCTGCGCAACAACGACAACATTCCCGCCGACATTGTCATTGTCTCAACCAGCGAGCAGGACTCCTTGTGCTACATCGAGACAAAGAACCTCGATGGTGAAACAAACCTCAAGGTTAAGCGAGGCATTTCCGATTTGCGTCACGTCCGCACGCCGGCCGACTGCCGGGCCGTCCGGTGCCACATTGACTCGGAGCCACCAAACGCAAACCTGTACACATACACCGGCACCATGGCTATACGCCCCAAAGACGGCGTTCCAGACACACGCGCAAACAGACACATTATCCCGCTGTCGACCAGCAACGTGATCCTGCGCGGCTGCGTTGTCCGCAACACGCAGTGGGTCATTGGCATCGTGCTTTACACTGGCGCGGACACCAAGATCATGCTCAACTCGGGTGCCACACCGTCCAAGCGTAGCCGCGTGGACCGCCAAATCAATCCGCAGGTGGATCTCTGGCGTGACGTCACGCCGTTAAGGCTTTTACAACGCTCGCGTCTGACAATCTCCGATGATCGATTTAGATTCTACTCAACTTTGTCATCCTCGCCGGCCTTTGCCTGACATGTGCGCTTATTTCGGCACTCTATGCACGCTCTTTCCAGTTCGAGGTCCCGCCGTTCGCGGGAACAACACAAGAAAACATCGAGGATCCTTTCTGGGCGGGCATTCTCACGTTTTTCCGATGCATGATCATCTTTCAGAACATCATCCCGATTGCGCTGTACATCAGCCTCGATGTCACCAAAACGTTCCAGGTGAACCTGCGCCTCCAGAGCCTGTCGGCTCTCGCGCATGCCCGGCATTGACACTCTGATCAGTCGTTCATGATCAATTTGGACGAGGATATGGTCGATCCAGATAGTGGCAAGTCCGCCACTCCCCAGTCGTGGAATCTTTGCGACGACCTCGGTGAGCGCGAGTCTCGGACGTTGCGATGTTGTGTCCTTGCCGCTGAACTGCACCCATAACAACAGGACAAATCGAATATATCTTTTCCGACAAGACGGGCACTCTAACAAGCAACACCATGGAGTTTCGCCGTGCGTCCATCAACGGAATCGTCTACGGCGTCACGGCTGAGCCGCAGCCCGACAGCAACGGCGATATCAAGCCGCAAGAGAGCACCGCCGCTCGGGAGAAATACGACAAGGAAATCGAAGCCATGCGCAAGCTTATGGCCGAGCTCTTTGACACAAAGTACGTATCGACCAAGCTCGCGTTTGTCGATGCGCGCATTGTCAAGCACCTGCAGGACTCGAGCCAGCAGGCACGCAAGATCAGAGAGTTCTTCACCCTGTTGGCCATCTGCCATACCGTGCTGATCGAGAAGCCCGACAAATCCGACCCCAACAAGATTGTGTACAACGCGCAGTCGCCCGACGAGGCGGCTCTCGTCAGCGCCGCAAAAGACATGGGATTTGCATGCCTGCGCCGCGTCGAGAACACGGTCGAGGTCGACGTGCTTGGTCTTGCTCGCACGTACACGATCCTCAACATCATCGAGTTCAACTCGGACCGCAAGCGCATGAGCGTCATTGCGCGCAGACCCGAGGGCGAGATTGTTCTTTTGTGCAAAGGCGCCGACAGCATGATCTACGAGCGCTTGTCGCGCGACAACGACCCGATGCTGATCGAGACGACGTCGGGCCACTTGGCCATGTTCGCCAACGAAGGTGCGTTCGCGAAGACCTTGGTCGGCGCGTGTTGGCCGGACGCTGAGGCGTAAGCACAGGGCTGCGCACGCTCTGCTTGGCATACCGCCACGTGCCCGAGGTTGAGTACGAGGAGTGGGCCAGCAAGTACGCCGCCGCACAGGCCCTGATAGAAAACCGCGAGGCCGAGTGCGATGCTGTCGCAGAACTCATCGAGCGCGACCTCACACTCATGGGCGCCACCGCCATCGAGGACAAACTGCAGGATGGTGTGCCAGAGAGCATCGCTACGCTTTCCAAGGCCGGAATCAAAATCTGGGTCCTGACTGTGAGTATCATGCGTCGCAGCTCCTCGCCACCTTCAAGGCACCTCTGACCAGGATTCGTGCAGGGTGATAAGATGGAGACGGCCATCAACATTGGATTTGCGTGCAACCTCCTCAAGCGATCCATGATCCTCATCGTCATCAAATCAAAGTCGTTGGATGACACAATCATGCAAATCAAGGAGGCGCTCTGTCGCTTCTGGTCGGCCTCAGGCAGCCCCGTTGACGGCAAGCAGTACAGCATGATCATCGACGGCGAGAGCCTCAAGTTTGCACTCGACGCGAGCTGCAAACCGCTGCTGCTTGAGCTTGGCTGCCGCTGCCGAGCAGTGGTTTGCTGCCGCGTGTCGCCACTCCAAAAAGCCATGGTTGTGCAACTCGTGCGCAAAGGCCTTGTGCGTAAACGGCAATGCATCTTCGTTTGAGCGTTGTGCGATCCGCTGACACGCCTCGCACTTCAAGAGCGCCATGTGCCTCGCGATTGGCGACGGCGCCAACGACGTTTCCATGATCCAAGAGGCGGATATTGGCGTCGGCATTAGCGGCAAGGAGGGTCTCCAAGCCGTCATGGCTAGCGACTACGCGATTGCGCAGTTCCGCTTCCTGACGCGGCTCCTGCTCGTTCACGGCCGCTGGGCGTACCTGCGCTCGGCCCAGCTCGTCCTCAACTACTTTTACAAGAACGCCGCATGGCTATTCATCCTGTTCTGGCACCAGTTCTTTTGCGCGTTTTCGGGCGGGCTCATCACCGACTTTACGTACGGCATGTTCTTCAACACCGTCTTCTCGCTGCTGCCGACCATCTTCATCGGGTCGCTCGACCAGGACGTAAACGACCGCATTTCTTTGCAAGTCCCGCAGTTGTACTTCAAGGGCATCTACCAGAAGCTCTACAGCATGGAGCAGTTCTGGCGCAGCCTTGCCGATGCCCTCTACCAGTCGATTGTGTGCTACTTTTTTGGCATGCTGCTCTTTGTCGACCAGACGACGCACCCGAGCGGATGGGATCTCGGCATCGAGTCTGTCGGAACGGCCATCGCCGTTGCCGCCGTGATTCTAGTCAATCTCTACGCGCTCGTCAGCTGGTCGAGCTGGACGTACCTCACGCACGTTGCCGTTTGGCCGACGATTGTAATATGGATTGCATATGTCGTGGCATACGCATCGCAGCAAGGCGCGCAGTACGGCGTCATCCGTGTGCTGTTTACAACGCCATCGTTCTACTTGGGCGTTGTCTTGATCATCGTCGTCAGCCTCTTCCCGCGCATTGCGATGAAGTTTGTGCAGCAGTACTTTATGCCCACCGACACCGACATTGCGCGCGAGATCCAGCATTACCAGTGGAAGGACGGAATGCAGCTCTCGCTCGATATCGAGGTGTCTAACAAGGACTCTGTCAACAGCCTAAACGCCGTCGACTCGGCCCAGGCTCTGCAGGACAAGCTGGGCGAGCCAGTCAAGCGCAATACGTCGGATCTCGAGCTGCACCAAATCGACATCGACCGGCGGGCACCGGCGCCTGGCCTCGAACGCACGCGGTCCGAGGACCGCCTCAAGAGTCTGTCTAAGCCCGAAGGCGCTTCCGGTCTCATAACAAGCATGAGCATCTCTGGCACAGCCACGATGGGCGGGAGTGGCCTTGTGAGCACCGGCAGGAAGCTAGTCGAGGCTATTGTCGACTCGACGGGCCACATTGTGCCCAGCGACAACGTCGGCGTGTCGACGGACGGGTTTGGATCGGCCGACGCAACGAGGCTCCGCGCCGCGCATGCGGCAGTAGTGCAAGCCGGCGGTACAGGATCTGTCTCGTTGCACCACGGCGGCTCCGCCGGAGATCACCCGCACGAGGGCCGCTCGCGCCGAACGTCCTTTTCCAGCGCATTCAAGACGGGCGTCAACCGCGCGAGCCAGTTTGTACGCCGCATCGCGCACCCGCTGCCGCCGCCAAGTCTGCAGCTTGCGCGCTCGACGCGCGCATCGAGTCTGGTCTATATGGGTGAGAACGGCTGTCAGGTGGCCAACACGGGCTTTGCGTTCTCGCACGACTCGGGCATGTGCGATGTGATCACACCAACAACCCGCCCAGGCGAGTCGGAGCGCGAACTAGGGCGCACAAACCGAAAGACGCGTGTGCCCTCGTCGACACTCAGAGCACTGTCCTCGAAGCTGCACAACGTGCTCCACATGGGATCGCGGTCGCCCATGAACTCGCTCGACATTGAGGAGGAGCAGAAACAGCAGGGCCAAGATCACGCCCACGGCCAGGATCACGTTCACGGCCACGAACACGCTCACGCTCATGGCCACGCACACAGCCATGCCTACGGACACGGTCACAGTCACGGACACGGTCATGGGCACAGTCACGGGCACGGGCATGGGCATGGCCCCAGCCATCTCTCCCGGCACGCCCAGCCGCAGCACAGCGGGGCTCAAGATAGCGAGCATCAGGAGGCTGGCGGCGATCCCGCGCGCGACGCAGGACATATCGATCGCATCGTCGAGGAGTCGAGCGACTGTGCGTCCCAGGCCGCCCACTCGCGCGCGCCGTCTGCCGGCGCAGCGCAACCCGAGCCCGCTGCGCCGCCATCGCAATCCCTCGATCCATCGGCTGAGTCACGCCCGTCAGACGACGCGTGATGTCAGCGTGAAATCATAAAATCGAACGTCCTTCTCCAACGCCAAGCTGCTCGCCCTCGCCCGCGCCCCGCCGCTGCACGCCGCCCTCGCACGCTCGGCACTCGCTCGCACACTCTTTGCGTCCCGCACATTTCCGCGTTTCGCCTTGTTTGCCGCCGCACCCACTCCCGCCGAGCCCGTACGCCGCTGCTCCACCGCCCACCCAGCCAGTCCGACCGCCGACACCAGCAAGATCATGACGACGATCCAGCAGCCGCACTGGCAGATGCCCGAGGGCACCCCCGTCCCGCAGCTGCGCATGCACAACTCGCTCACCCGGAAGAAGGTGCGCGGGGCGCTGCTGTGCTCGCTGCATCCCACGACAGCCTTCGACGGCTCTTCTCTGCTCGCGGCCGGCTTGTGCCCCTGACACGTTCTGCGGCGTTGATGGCGACACCGCCGCCACGGCCGCCTCGCCGCGTGCGCCGCTGCCCAGGAACCCTTTGTGCCCGAGCACGGCCGCCGCGTCACTTGGTACTCGTGCGGGCCTACCGTTTACGACAAGTCGCATCTCGGCCACGCCAGGTGCACCGGCGATCGCCTGCTGTCTCCGCCGTGCACGCCACTGCCGCCGCTCACTCAGCACTCTCCACCAGGAACTTTATCACCACCGACATTCTGCGCCGCATCCTCAAGGACTTTTTCGGCTACGACGTCCTTTTTGTCATGAACATCACCGACATCGACGACAAGGTGTGCCTTGATCTTGCGCGCTCGCACCTTGCGTCAAGGCCCGCGCTGATGCCTGCCGCCAACCCCGATGCCGCAAAGATCATCATCAATGCCCGCCAGAAGCACCTCTTTGAGAAATACCGCCAGGAGCACGGTGTGCTCACTCCTGCAGTCATTGCAGATGCCGACAACGCCTGGACGTTCTTTGTCACGAAGCGCCTCGGAAAGTTCTTTGGCGAGGCGGCGCTCAAGTGGGACGAGTTCCTGGCCCTCAACGCCGAGGGCAAGCTCAACGGCACTGCAAACGACGCCAAGTTTGGTTTGTACCTCAAGACTTCCGTACGTCCGCATGCTTATTTCCATGCTCGTTTGAGTGCTTCCAGCTGACGGCATCTCGTTGTCGCAGACTGTCGCGCGCGACGCAATCAAGCGCGCAAAGGCCCGCTCCATCACCATCGACGAGTTCTATGGTGCTGTCCAGGACCCACTTTCGCAGTGGATCGACAGCAAGGTGCGAATCCGTACCAACGCGCCTCGCTGATCCGGGGCAGGTGAATCTCATCTCTGACACTCGGCACGGTCGGCTCCTGTGATTGGGGTCGCCGCAGGAGGGAGACAAGACTACGGACCACAAGATCTTCCGCGACTTTGCGGCATACTGGGAGTCTGACTACTTTGCCGACATGGATGCCCTCAACGTGAGCAATGTGTTTCGTCTCAGAGACATATTTTACTGGGGGCTGCCTGCTCATCCGCGGTGAAATGTGTGCATCGCAGATCCTCCGGCCGGACGTCCTCACTCGCGTGAGCGAGTATGTGCCCGAGATCATTACCTTTGTCGAGCGCATTATTTCCAACGGCTTTGCGTATGTTTTGATGCGCCGCGGCAGCTGACTTGTATTGGTCGCGTGCTTACAAGCAGCTCGCTGCTCTGATAGATACGAGCTCGACGGATCCGTGTACTTTGACACGGTCAAGTTCGACAAGTCCGAGAAGCACACGTATGCCAAGATTGAGCCTTGGTCGGCTGGCAATGTCAAGCTGCTTCAGGAGGGCGAGGGCGACCTGGCGGCGGACGCAAGTGGCAAGCGCAACGCAGCAGACTTTGCGCTGTGGAAAAAGTCCAAGCCCGGCGAGCCGTTCTGGGACTCGCCCTGGGGCAAGGTGCTTTGTTGATCGATACAGTGTACCACCTCACATCTCCCGGCACTTGTACTGATTCTGCCGAATTCGCAGGGTCGCCCCGGCTGGCACATTGAGTGCTCGGTCATGGCCGGCGACGTGCTCGGCGAGAAGATGGACATCCATTCGGGCGGCGTTGACCTGACGTTCCCCCACCACGACAACGAGCTGGCCCAGTCCGAGGTGGGAAGACGTGTCTTGCTCTGCGAACGCCGGACTCTGCGCTCACGAGCACGCGCAACAGAGCCATTACGGCTGCACGCAGTGGGTCAACTACTTCCTGCACGGAGGCCACCTGCACATCGAGGGCCAAAAGATGTCCAAGAGTCTCAAGAACTTCATCTCGATCAAGGAGGTTCTTGCTCAGCACACGGCCGCTCAAATCCGTATCATGTTCCTGATGCACGACTGGAACGGCACGCTCGACTACAGCATCGGCTCCATGTCCGAAGCGCGCGGCATCGAGGCGTCCATCAACAACTTTTTGTCGCTCGTCAAGGCAGTGGTGCAGGAGAGCCGCTTTGCAAGCCAGAGCCACTCGAGCACGCACAACTACGGTGACAGTGAGAAGGAGCTCGTGGCGACGTGCGTGCCGCTTTTCCGTCACACGCCGTCCTCGGAACCCCGCCAGCACAGCCGATACCCTGTCTGACACTTTCTTGCTGTCAACCAGTCTGCTGCAAAAGCAGGCAGCAATCTACGCTGCACTCGCCGACTCGTTCGACACGCCGCTCGCAATGCAGGAGCTGCGACAGCTGATCTCGCAGGCCAACCAGTACTATCAGAACAAGACCAAGGCCAAGCAGACCCCGAACGCGCTGGTGCTCAACAAGATTGGTGCCTATGTCACCAAGCTCATGCGCACGTTTGGCGTCTTTGGCGATGCCAACCCGGAAGTTGGCGCACCGGCAAGCGGCACGGGTCAGAATGTGAGTACCGGCCACCGGCAGTAGTGCCACTTGGTTACTTTGCGTTGCTGCGTAATGACACTGGCTTCTCGCAGCTCGAAGAGGCCGTGATGCCGTATCTCCGCGCTCTGTCGACGTTCCGCGACACGGTCCGCGAGCTCGCGCAGAGCAAGGCTGGTGAGTTCATGACTGTGTGATCCGCTTTGTTGCTGAATGCGCTGACACAGGCACCACCAGATCCCAAAGAGTTCCTGGCTCTCTGCGACCGGCTGCGCGACGAAGACCTTGCCGACCTTGGCGTACTGCTCGAGGACAAGGAGGGTGCGTCGCTGCGTGGTGTCATCTTGCTTTGGGCACGCTGACGATGTCTCGTTGCCATGTCTCGAAATTCGCAGGCGGCAAGGCACTCGTCAAGCTTGTCGACCGCGAGACGATCCTGCGTCAGCGCCAGGAGAAGATCGCCAAGGAGCAAGAGCGTGCCCGCGAGAAGGAAGAGCGCCTGCGCGCGCTTGCTCAAAAGAAGGCCGAGCGGCTTGAAAAAGGCCGCATGCCACCGTCGGAGATGTTCAGGACGGACGAGTTCTCTGAATGGGACGCCCAGGGCATTCCGACCAAGGACAAGGAGGGTAACGATGTCGCCAAGTCGCGCCGCAAAAAACTCGAGAAGGAGTACGCTGCGCAGAAGAAGCTCCACGACGAGTTTCTTGCCGAGACCGCCGGCTCTGCTTGAATGGCGGGCGTCCTTCTGCAACACCGCAGCTGCTGGTGTGACGAATGAAAAGTATGGTCGATTGGTTGTTCATCGCCCAGACCATCAAGTGCCAACGAAAGTGCGGGCACTGTTCCAGGACGGCCAGCAAACGAGGGGCGAGTGCCCGGTGTTCGGTCCACGTGTGCTCGCGGTGCTTTGAGGAAGGAGCCGGAGGGCGAGGCAGGCGGCGATGGTCGCTGAGGCCGAGGCACCAGCGCAACTCCGGCGGCCGCCCGATTCTGTCCGAACTGCGCGTAGCCTCGATTCGCACGATGCGGTGCGTGAGTGCTGTATCAGCGGGCAGCACCGACCGCTCCCCTCGCTGGATCTGGTTGTCGACTCGAGCGACACACACGGGCGACACCGTCGTCCAGGTCGCCGCCGAGTGCGCCAGCACGCCGGCTGCCGTGCCCCCGCCGCGACCTCCGCACAACGACAAAAGCAGCAACCTCCGCCACGAGCCGCCGCCAAAAACAGTGAGGCCCGATCAGGTAGCCGCATCCGCAATAAGACACCCTTCACCAATCCTTGGTAGTCGCGAGCGCTGCACGGCGAGTCCTCAGCCATCGCCACCGCAGCGCCGGGCAGGGTGTATCCAGATCTGTTGCGCACTCTGACAGCGGTGCTGCTCACACACACGGGACTCAGATATGCAGCATCCGAGCCACGGCCTTGGCGACGACTGCCGCGCTGTTCACATAGCTATGTAGAGCGTGATCCAAAGCAGCTCCCTGAAGAGCCAATAATCTATAACAACCCACCACAGCAACCAGATTCCGTGCCGGCCGCTGCTCACCAAAAGCGTCCGAAACGACACAGCGCAAAGACAGCAAGGCGCAGGCTGTCTCTACACATCAACACGCATTCATTGTCACACAGCCCGACGCTGTCGCGCGGTAACTCAGTTTCTCTTCTTTGCTTTCATTTGATGCAGGCATTCGGGAAGTTGAAGACTGAGGTGCCCTGTAAAGCTCGAGGTGCGAGAGAAATGTTTTGTGACGAGCCGCTCTGGCACATCAGCCAAGCAGAGGGATGAGGGTGACTTTGGTCGGGTCGCAGCCTTGCTCCTCAAACCACACGATCTGCACGTCCGCTGTGCCGTTGGCCAGCATCCAGTCGGCTGGCACGCGCATGTACTCTTGGCTGGGCTTGCCGCAGCCCACAAAGCACTGAGACGACCAGTAGTCGCACTTGTCGCATCCGCTATCCTGCTTGGCCGTGTTATTAAAGCGGCCGATCGAGTGTCCGTTGACCCACATCTGCCCGCGGCCGAGGCTACCTGTGTACAAGGCGAATGACAGAATCGGATGATCGATCTGCGCGGCTTTGCTGAGCAGTACGTCAACCTGGGCGGTGACGTCTGCCATCGGGATCTTGGAGCGATACCAGGCCAGCGCCGCGTTGGAGGGCAGGCTGTCCACCGCCGACGCCTTCCAGAACGGCGAGGCGTTGTCGTCGACAAAGGAAGGCTCGAACACCTGCGAGCACACCGCCAGCCGAGTCGAGGGTGACGGAACAAGACTGTCAGCGAGCAGCACCAGACATGGGCAAACGATGAAGTCAGCGAGATGGCGCACCTTCTTGTTCTCGCCGAGTGTGCCAACCTGGTAAGTCCACGTGCCTTCCGAGATTGGCTGCCCGCTGATGTAGTCCCAGCCAAGTAGGCCCTTCTTCTCTGCCTCGTAGGTCGTTGTGCCAGCGCTGGGAAGCCCTGAGTTGCATGACAGGATCTGGATTGTGTGCTTGCCGCTGGTCGGCTTGCCCGCCTGCTCGAGTGCCTCGCGGACATGGTAGCGGTAGCCATCATTGCCGCTGTGCCACTCCCAGTCTCTGACGCGAATGTAGACGCCGTCGACCCAGACATAGTACACGTTCCATGCGTTGCCAATGTACATCGTTCCGCTCTCGTCTTGCAGGTCGTTGTCAACCTCCTTGATATACCACAGGCAGTCAGTCTTGTCGCGCGTGAGGCTGAGCTGCTCGGCGTGGTATCCGTCCTTGGTGATGGCGAGCGAGGCGTCCCAGATGCCCGGGGCTTCGGTGTGTGACGCAAAGTTGGTGAGTTGGATGCGCACAGTTGCAGTAGCCGGCGACGAGAAGTCCAAGCTGGTCGCGGCCGTCACGTTTGCCGTGTTGAAGATGACCTTCCACTTGTTGTTGTCGGCCGTGTCGCGGGTCAAGAGCGACACGCTCCATGCCGCGACATTGAACGTGGCACCGTCAAAGCTGAGGTCGATGCTGCTCTTGCCCCAGTTTGAGAGGAAGACAATCGAGTCCGGCGTGGACGTGTCGCCGAAGCTGTGGATCTCGTGCTCGCCAGAGCTCTCGATCTTTGTCGGCTCGCTAGCAAGGATCACAGCCGCGTACTTGACGAGGTGCTTGTGCATCTCGGCGAGATGCTTGTACTTGCGCGGATGAGGGAAGCCGTGCTCGTCGAGCGGCGCATCAAAGTCGTACGATGTTTGCACGCCAGTGGCGCTCGAGCGGCCAAAGTTGGTGCCGCCGTACCACATGTTGTACGAGACGTACGTGCCACCGCGGGCAATGAAGCTCGCAAAGGCAAATGCAACGTCCTCGGCGGGGCGGATGGGCTTGGCTTTGCCGACCTTTTGCGGCCAGCCCGACGGCAGATCGACGAACATTCCCGGCTTGTCCCTTTGGCGCTTGTCGTTTACCCAGTTGTCGCAGAAGGTGTCGCTGCAGCCGACAATGAGGCTCGAGATGTCGTCCTGGTTGTTCATGAACCACGGCACTCCGGCGCCGAGAGTGCTTGAAAAGTCGGCGACCCACTTGAGATAGCTGCTGTCCCACTTGCGGCCGTTTGAGAATTCGCTGAAGCGGTCCTCGATCTGCATCATCATAATCGGGCCGCCGTTGCTGTCGGCAGAGGGCGATACGCACTCGGGTCAGCACTTTCTGAACAGCGCGAAGCAGCGTATTGCGCACCAATCCCAAACTGTGCAAGGCGGCGGTCTCACCGAGCGAGGAAAGGCTCGACAACCTGGAGCGTGACGCGCACAAACAGGTCCATGGAGTCCATGTAGGCGCTGTCCCACATGCGGAACTTGCTGTCGGCACTGTCGCGAAGCCAAAAGGGCATGCCGCCGTAGTTCCAGTTGGCGCCTTGTGCGTATCGGAGCATCAGTGGGGGCACGACAAAATCAAGGCACGCGCGTCAGCAGTGCCTCACGTGCACACAGCCGATCCACTTGCGCTGTAGTCTGCAGTGGCGCAAGCCTCACCGATGTAGGGACCGACACGGAGCGCAACATTGAGACTCGCCTCGTGCGCGAGCTCGAGGAACAGCGGCAGGTTGGCGCTGCCGGTCGAGAAGTCGTACTGCCCGCGCTCGGGCTCGTGCAGATTCCAGAACACGGGCGTGTCGATCGTGTTGATGCCGGCCGCCTTGGTGCGGCGCATAAGCTCAGGCCACATGGCGGGGATCGAGCGCGCATAGTGGACGGCGCCAGCAATGATCAGCTGGCGCTTGCCGTCGATCGTGAAGGCACGGCTGTCGTAGGCGGCCTTGCGTGGAGGATCCTTGGGCGTGCAGCTGGCTGGCTCTGGAAACGCGGCAAAGAAGGCAGCAGCCGGAGACGGGACGGCCGTCATATCGCGGGGCAGGATCCAGCCCTTGGCGACCGGGCCGGAGGGGAACATGTCGGGCTTGATGGCCATGGCCGACGCCGTCGGAAGATGCTGCACGGCGAGCAGGGCGACGCAGGCTGCGACAGCGAGCGCAGCGGACGACTCGACCTGAGAGACGACGCCGGTGCGTCGCTGGATGCCTCTTTCGGCAGCTGCCGGGCTGGAGCGCGTCGAGTGGCCAGGGGACGAGCGCGCGGACTTGTCTGCCTCACGACCAGGGGGCCGGCTGGTCGACTTGCGTGTCCCGAGAGGTGCGGTAGCACTGTTGGTGGGGCTTTCTGGTGACATTAACGACGTCGATGGGGGCGGGAGCGGGCTCGGCGGCCGGTCGCTTTATGTGACGCCTCGCACTCGTACAGAGCGTGAAGCCCTCGCGTCACGTGGATCGCCAGCATCTCGACTGACTCGTGCTTGCGGCATTTCCGCGAGTGGAATGGCATAGGCTGTGTTGTGTCGTCCCCGCCTCGGCGAGAGCAGATCGGGGAGTCGAAACGCACCCGTGGGCAGCAAGGGCAGCGGGTTGGGCGACACCTGGAGGGCTGCCCTCCCCACGAGCTGGCATAACTGTTGGGCCCCGCTGTCGAGAGAGGCAGCAGCTCTGGAAACCCGACAACAGCCGGCCAAGCTGACGCACCGCGGGTGATCAGCCGCTGATTTGGGCCGATCGTGCCTTTCGGGTCCCGTACGTTGAGACGGTTCGTGTGAGGCACTGGGTTGGCTGTGACGGGCGGCGACGGTGATGGGGATTGATCTGCCGAGGATGGGCGGGAGCGAAGCGGGCCAATGCTCGGAAGTGTCGTGTGACAGCAGCGAGCCCGCGAGGCAGGTGAGGCCCGCGGCGTGCCTTCGCGTCAACGTCGCGCCTGACGCGTCGTTGTAGCAATGTCCGGGTTGTGCGACAGCGTTGAACAGGGAAGGCGAGCTGCGGCTCGGACTCTCCCGGCATGCACAGGCGACAGCCAAGCGCACACCCAGGTTACTCGTGGCTTCGAGGATGGCTGTTCATGGAGTGGCCCAACTGTGCGAGTTGTGGAGTCCGAGCCCGACAGCCGTGACACCTCGCCGCGACATCCGCTGCTGCCAGTGCTGGCAGCTCCCCGGCCGACCTCATCGTCGATTGGATGTCGCGCTCCCCTGTGCCCAGTCATGTGCTTGGGGTCTTCCAACCTTCGCCAATAACGACGCTGCTGTGAGCACGTGGACAGAGCGGCTGTGACAGGCGTTGTACGACGCTTCACCACCTTCAAATCGAGCCCGTCCGCCCCCAACGCCGAGGCGATCAGACACGATCGCAAGTGCCCGTTGGCAGCTTGTATTACCCACGCCGCATCTCTGGCTAACCAGCGCGCTTTGGCCTCGTTGTTCACGCTGCTGCATAGCCGCCGCTCAGACTCACGACAGACGATGAAGACCGCCGCCGCTCTGCTTTGCCTCATTGCCGCCGCGGCCGCCGCCCCAGGCGACCCAAGCACCTGCCCGCCGCCCAACATCAACATGGACGCCATCAACCCTTTCCCCAAGGGGCCGATCAAGAACCTTGTCGTTCTCGTCATGGGTGCGTTGCGGCCGCACCGCGCCTCGCCGTGTCGCGTGCCTCTGGCGCGCACCTCGCGCGGCTACTGCCACTTCCGGCAGGCCGTTGAGCGAGCGAGGTCCCGCTGCGGTTGGCGAGAGCAGCCGGCTTCCGCCTCTCGGCGAAGCCTCGTCTGCTAGACTGTCGTGCACACGCTAACCCGCCGCGTCCATGCCGGCGTGCACCCAGAGAACCGCTCGTTCGACTCGGTCCTCGGCCGCCTCAAGTGGGACGGCATGAACCCGGCAGTCGACGGTCTCAATGGCACCGAGTTCAACGAGGCCGACGGCAAGAAGTACTATGTGACCAAAGCAACCATCTCGGACCGCGTCTTCGATCCGCTGCACTTCATCTGGGACATGACCAAGCAGATCTACAGCATTGACGGGGACGTTGTTGGCGACGCGAAGCCAGAGATGAAAGGCTTTGCTCGTAGCGGATTCGGTAAAAGTGGTGATTACGGCGCCATAGTTACCATGGAGGCCCACGGCCCGGATACTATGCCGGTGACCTACGCCCTCGCGCAGCAGTTTTCGATCATCGAGGACTGGTTCGGTGCGTTCCACGATCGACTCGCCGCCTGCAAGGCTTGCTTGTGCTCACGCGCCATGCAGCCTCGTTCCCTGGCTCGACGTATCCCAACCGCAACTTTGTTCATTGCGCGACATCGGCCGGCCAAGTCTCAAACGCCGCAGAGGCGACGTGCGATGACAGTCGCGCATGGAGCAGTGGTGTCGACTGCCACACCGTCTTTGACAGCCTCCGGGAGAAGGGATACTCGTGGAAGATCTACACGTCAAACTACAACCCCTGGAGTGAGGTGCCAGCCGAGAACAAGAAAGTCACGACCAACTTCTTCAAGAGCCAGTGCAGGCCCGCCAACATGATGCGCGTCAACAGGATGTCGGACCTCCACGTGCACGCCAGGGCTGGGCGGCTGGCACCGTATACGTTCATTGATCCCCAGCAGGATGTGACCGACAACCACCCGCCCGCAGACCTCCGCGCTGGCGAGAAGCTCGTCAAGGAGCTGTACGAGAGCCTGCGTGCGTCGCCACAGTGGAACCAGACGCTCTTCCTCATCACATATGACGAAAATGGCGGCTTCTACGACCACGTGTCGCCTCCGACTGGCGTGCCGGCTCCGGACAACATCCCGGCTGACCACTCTGTCGGCGACTTCAAGTTCGACCGCCTCGGCGCGCGCGTGCCTGCGATCCTCATCTCGCCGCTGGTTCCCAAGGGCGGCGTGTTCCGCTCCACCGTGCCCGGCCGCCACTACGAGCACTCGTCGATCTCGGCCACCATCAAGAGGATCTTTGACCTGCCGTCGTTCCTAACCAAGCGCGACGCCTGGGCTCTGCCGTTCGATAACATCGCCAGCCTTCCAACTCCCCGCACCGACTGCCCTGTCACAATGCCTGACCCTTACGCCCATTGAGTGCAGAGTAGGCTTGGAATAAAGAGTCTCGGTCGTACTGCCAACTTCGTCTTGCGCATCAGATTCTGGAGCGCTACCAGGAGAGAAACTCACGATTCTCTTGATCAAACTTGACAAATGAGAGCCGATGGGCTATTCGGCACCCCGGCATTCGTCACGAACGCTGCTACTTCAGAACCGAGCATTACAGCAGGAACGGTTGTTCTGCACCAAGGAAACCGCACCCACGCAAACACACACGGATGGAATTCATTATATCGACGGCGATACTGGCTAGCGTCGCGCAGATCTGTCAATGAGCGTTCCGAGGCGCTTCTTGGTCGAGAAGGATGCCTTGCTGTCATTGACTATTTTCCGCGCCGCCTTGAGATCCCACTTGACCGTCGTGATCTTGCGTGGCAACAGACAGTGTCACCAGCGGCGAACCACGTTTCTCCACCGGAGCTCGCCATACTCGCTGCGCAGACGATGCTCCACCGAGCCGGCAGCTGGCGGCGCATGCGGCAGCCCGCGAGAAAGCTCGCCCCGCCAACCCAATAAAGATCAGTTACATGTCTTATTGTGGGAGATTGAGAGGTTGCGTGTGCAGCTGTGCGTTGTGTGGCATGGAGCGCGCAGGGATCGTGTCTGTGCATGTGCATGCACGCGAAGCAAGCAAACGGGCCTGCATGCAAGCAAGAAGTGAGATTGAGAAAAAAAGCGATAGAGGAACAGAAGGATGCGCGGGAAGAGAAGCAAGAGTGAGTGAGTGAGATAATGTGAGTGAGTGAGTGTGTATGTGAGCACATTGCCGATTCAGTCGGCTCCCTCGACCGCGTCGGCTGCATCGGCAGCATCGGCAGCATCGGTCCCATCCGCGGGCATGGGCGACTTTTCGCCGTGGTCGAGGAAGCACGGCTGGCACCACAATCGCCCGTTCATCTCGTAAAACACCGTCGCAGCCAGATCCTTGCCGCAGCCGCTGCAGCCAAAGTGGTTGAGATGGTAGAACCGCTGCGGCGATCCGGCAATCAGCACCTCGCCGTCGATGCGCTGGTGGCACGTGTGGCAGGTGATGATGGTGTCGCGGTGCTCGCTGCAGAACACCTGGTCGCCGAGCGTAAAGTGCTCCTTGCCCGCGAGCGCGAGACCGCATTTCTGCAGCCCCATCCACGATCAAAGTCAGGGACAGTAAGCACAACGTCCATAGCACATCCGAGTGCTGCTCCACTCGCAGGGGCACTCACATCGCACTTGCGGCAAGACACGTGGAAGTTGACGCCATTGACGACAAGGTATTCTGCATAAATCAGCTCGCGGCAGACGCCGCACACGAGGCCCGTCCGGCGCAGATAACACTCGCGGCAGACCACGTCGTTCTCGAACGGAATCAGCGACATCGTCAACGGGGTCTTGCACGACGCGCAGCACAGACACGACGGATGGTATCGCTTGCCCTCGGCCTCGAGCATGGCCTCGGTGATCTCGAGCGAGCAGCGGTGGCATATCGGCGGGCCCATGAGCTGCGCCAGGTTCGGCGGGCCGCCGCCGTTCCGCCGGGACAGCGTCGCCGAGCGCGTGCGGTTCGATGTCGGCGCTGACGGCGAGCCGCTGCCCGTGCCGGATCCCGTCGAGCCGGACCCCGCACCGCCGGATCCCGCACCGCTGGAGACGGGCGTCGGCGGCATGCTTCCCGACGAAGGCGATGCCTGCGAGCGGCCGCCGCGCAGCAGCCGCTGCGACATGCTCGGCGACGAGACGGCCGCGGCAGATGCCGACGAGGCAGCCACGGTCGACGGAGGCGAGGTGGCCGCGGCCGAAGTCGCGCTCTGAGCGGGCGAGACCTCGACGCTGGGGACCACTCGGCTCTTCTCTCGCTTCACGGGGCTCTTTCGCCGGCCGCACTTGGTGCACAGCGACTCCTGTCCGTGGCTGGTGCTGCGCTGGCGGTTGCGGTTCCAGATTTGCTCCGCATCGCTGACGAGCGACGACGCCATGTTGCCCACCACGGACGAGTCGATGCTGAGACTCGGGCTGTGCGACATGCGAGGCGTCCCGCCCGCGCCGGCCTCGGAGGGCGAGCCGGCAGCCGCAGCCCCACCACCGCCGTTGATCACAATGGGTGCACTCGGAGACATGACCTGCGGCGGCATGCTTTCGCGGAAGTTGGGCCGCGTGAACAGCTCGGCCGAAAACTCGCAGTCGCAGTACTCTTGCGTGCTGAGATCTGTGTTGCTCGTCTGCCGCTGTTGTTGCTGTTGTTGTTGGTGCTGCTGCTGCGATCCAGCGCGTGTGGCCGACTTGTCCGTGTCGCTTCGCGCCAGCCGCGGCGAGTCGGGCGGCGGCTCGCTCAGGAATGACACCCACGTCAGCGACTCGGTGTGCGTCTCCGGCTCGTCGTCGTCATCGTCCTGCTGTCCGCTGATCATGGACACGCTTGCAGACCCGAGCCACGGCGACTCGGCTTGGTTCGCAGCCGTCGCCGCTCTCGCCGACGACGGGCTGTCGACGCGGCTCAGATGCGCCGCCCCCGTCTGCGACTCACGCGGGCCCTTGCGGCGGAACGACGACTGGCTGTTGATAGTCGGTCTTCCGCCTTCCGGCGTCGCACCGCCGGCAGCGCTGTTGGCTCCTTGGGCCGGCGGCGCATCGCCCTGGCCACCCTCGATGGCGGCGCCGTTGGAATCAAAAAGCAGCTTGTTGAGGAACCCAAAGCTCGTTGCGACGCGGGTCGACATGCTCTCGCGCTTTGGCTTGGCGCGGTCCGTCGACGAGGTCGCGATCGACGCGTCGCTGCCCGCGCGTCCCATGCGCGCCTCGCCAACCTTGAGCCGCTGCATCGACTTGTCGTCGATGCGATCGGCCGACCGGTTCGCCGCATCTTCTTGGGCGTCACCTCCCGCCGACGCACGCACGAGCCTATCCATGGTCATTGGCTGCTGGGCAGGCAGGTTTGCCATCGAGCTCGCCGGAGACGACGAGACCGTGATGATGGTCGCGGGCACGACCGGCTCGCCCTTGATGTGGCCCTTGACCATGGACTCGCGTAAGTCGACCGAGTGGCGGAAGCTGCCGAGCGACGACCGGATCGACGACGACGAGCACCGCGTCAGCATGCGCATGATCTTGCGCTCGTCGTCGTCCTCCTTTTTCCGCTGGGCGTCGTCGTCGGCCCAATCGCACGGCACATCGCCCTCGTGGCCCGGCGCCAACAGATCTTCCTCCGAGTCCCACGGCACCAGCGCCAAGTCGGCGTCGGTCATGCCAAGCATCATCGCCTGACGCCGCTCGTCGAGCTTGAACAGCACGGTGCCAAGCTGCTGGATGCTCTCGTGCGTCGGTTCGGCCGCACGCATCTTCTCTAAAGACTGCGACAGCACGCCGTGAAGCTCGGCGCACTCGCGCGCAACCAGCGCAGACTCCTTGGGCTGGCTGACGAGCAGCTCGTGCAGGCTCGGCATGGCGGCAAGGTCGTCGGTGCTCATGACACGGTCGTTCAGCATCGGCTTCTTCTGTTGACCCGTGCGCGTCAGCAAGCGTGCACCAGTGGCGCCACCACATGGCGCCTTACCGAGATGGCCTCTATAAAGCTCTTCATCCCCTGCAGATGGTCCTTAATGAAGACATTCATCGGCGCCATAAACGGCTCCTTCTGGCCAAACTCGACAAGGTTCGACAGATTCTGCAGCGTCTTGGCGACCAGCAGCAGATTGCGCGACGCACGCGAGTCAATCGTGCCTTCACGAGCATGTCCCATGCGTCAGAAAGCGCAGCCATGGCCGCAAGAGGCAAAGTGAGCGAGGCAACAGCGACGCACCGACTTCCAGCCCAAAGAGCTTCGGGCCAAGCACGGCCGGCGCAAAGAAACGCAGAAAAATGAAGCCGCTGATGCATGTGTACCGCACGACGGGGTCCTTTTCAAACTTTTTGGTGACGGTGTTTTGCAGGAACCAGAAAAAGTCCTTGAGAAGTCTGTAACGGAGATGCGAGGCTGTCAGTGATGGTCTCATGACTGGCAGGCAGATGCTCGCCGCCGCGGCTCACGTGGGCATGTTGTCGACGCTCTCTAGAATGCCGGCGATCACAGTGCCATTGAACCGCAGCAGGGTCGTGACGTTGCGCTGCAGCTCGCGCTCAAGCTTCTCGGGCTTGTCCTTTTCGGACCGCTCGATGCGCGTTGGATCCAGTTCCGCGGTCTTGCCCGACTGGACAATCTCGAGCAGTGGCGCCTCGAGCGTCATCTTGAGGTAATCTGCGCATCACACGCACACACACACGCACGCGACCAAGACCAGAGTCAGCACCGTCATTGTCTCTGTGACCATGGCTTCCGAGCCAAAGCTGCGGATCTCGACGTACGAGAGCCAACATGCTTCATGAACACGTCCACCGCCTTGGATGCCATCGAGTTGGCCCGAAACAGCGTGCGCGAGTCGGCTGAAGTGAGCAAGACAGTCAGCATCTGAGTGACAATACGCCTCAGCACTGTGCAGTCCATTCTTACGCGCAAGCGATATTTCGTGCGCGACGGCTGCCTTGAGAAAGCGCAACGCCGAGTCGTTGGTTTCGAATATGCGAATCTGACCCAGGCACCATTCGACGCGTCAGCCGTGTCTCTTGAGTTCTCGCGCAGGGTGACACGAGATTACCAGGCTGCGCGCCGCGTCCTCTCGGTCTTGGCTGACTTTGCCGAGAACGACGGGCACAAAGTACGAGTTCTCCTGAAGCAGCGTCACGAGGCCGCTGTAGTTCTCGAGCGGCATCACGATCGTGTCCTGCGCCAGATTGGTTCAGCCCAGGCCAAGTAGGCACAGTTCGAGGCAGGCATCCTGTGCGCAGTACTCACCACGAGCTTGATACGGAGTCGGATTGCACCTTAGTCGCCATGGACATGGTCAGCGCCACGCGAGCGAGAAATGACGCACATCATGCCAACGAAGCACCCACCGACTCCGCCGCAGATCGGCATAAGCACGTCGCGGCACTTTGTGTGGCAAATGACGTTACACTCGGTGCATTGCAGATGCGCGCCAATCACGACACCATTGCAGTGCGCGCAGGTCGAAAAAGCGCGCGTGGACTCGGTAAACTGGTGTGACTTGCGCGTCCTTGGCGAAGCCGCTGGTTTGGTGGAAAGACGGGGGCATGTGCGTCAGACTCGACACTGACGCATGGTTTGCCGTTTCGAGACAAGACGCAACTCATTGCCTCTGACTTGTGGAGGCTCTTGACGAGATCGCGCGGACGATTGCGCTTCTCTTCTTCGGTCAGGGACCGCTTGCGTGCGCGGGCTGAAACACAGCGACTGGTCAGCAGCAGGATATGGGCACAGATGCAAGCGTGCGTTGGATCAAGCTAACCTTTTCTTTCGCTCGCGTTGGCCAGGGCTTGTGCGACGAGAGCGACCAAGCGTCAGCACACAAAACATGCGCGGCCAGCTGCAGGATGCGAACATATGCGCACCAGATTCGGACGACATGGGGTTGAGCCAGTACCACTTGTCTGTCCGCTGCTTCTGCATGACTGTGCTGAGGGGTATAACGATCTGCCCAAGGAAGCCCGAGACGTCACTATCGTTGACGCTGCTCTGGTCCCTGTTCGGTTTCCGCGCGGTGCGTCCGGTCAGAGCGAGTGCTACAGATAGCGCACTGGCTGGTGCAAGCATATTCTCACCACAACGAGCAGTGGAGCTCGCGCTCGCTCATGTCTGTTGATGTGTAGGTGCTGCAGCGTGCAGTTCACAATTGCGTCAGCTGTTCCAGCGATGCATGGCTAATACAATCACACACAACACACAAGAAGAATGTTTCCGAAAACGTCGGGCTCGTGGTGCGGGTCTGAACCCGCGTTTGCTGCGTCGAGATGGCCTCTGGGTCGGGAAGCAGATGGAAGACGGCATACGGATTCGGCAGGGCTGCAACGCGAGCGAGCACGGAGAAAGTCAGCGTCCGTAGGGTCGGCAACGACGAAGCTGCTACGACAGAGAACTAACACTGGCCGTCCCGCTTGCGCAGGTTGCGCGCTGCTGTGATACGGACCGAGAATCCGTGGACTTGCCGGCGGCGCTTTGGCGGAAAGTGTCTGCAGGATGAAAGCGATGGTCTGTCAGCGCGCGACGCACACGAGCAGGCAGACAAAGTCATGTGAACTTGCTTGATGCGGATGCGGACCTCGCCAGAGACTGGCACATCTAAGCAGTCAGCAAGCGCAAGCGCCGAGCGCAGCAGCAGTGCATCCTGACGCACCCGAGTGCTCTGTGTCGGCGTTTTGGAGCATGTACCACTGCTCTTCCTCTCCGTGTAGAAACCGCCTTGGAAAGACGATCTGGGCAGGCGGCAGATGGTGCGTCAGCTGGCTTCATGTCTTTTTTGCCGCACGATCCCGACCGGCGGCAAGCAGCACCTTTCCAATCGGGCGATCCGAGCCGGGCTTGCTCTTGTTTTCGTTCCACACGACGATCTTGAGGTCCTGGAAGCCCTGGATGCTCTCAAACTGGTGGTCTTCGGACTATGATGTGCACGAGCGGACGCGGGCGTGAGATTGCGGCATGCCATATGAGCGCAAGAGTGGCTCGAGCGCATGAGACGCACCCAGAACGGGGCATCGGACGCAAAAATGGTCTGGGTGCGATGCTCCGAGTCTGCGTTGTTGTCGATACGTGTGACGCAGTATGCATCGCAAGATCCGTCTGCAGCAGCCGTGCGTCAGCGCGCGGGTACGCGGAGGTATGCGTGCAGCGGGCCGACGCAACGGAGGCAGGCGCAGGAGGACGGGTCGAGGCCGAGGTATGGCAGCCGTCTCCGCCCACGGCACGATCGGCGGCGCGGCCGGTACGTGTGCTGCGGGACGCGGCGCGGGAGCCACGGCGAGGGAGAGGGTCGCACGGGCTGCCGTGCCGACGGGAGCGGACGACGGCGGGCGGCCGCAAAGCACATTGGGCCTGCGGGCTGCCGATCGCAAACAAAGCTGCCGGACTCGGGCAGGTGGATGTGCAGGCGGCCGCGCCATCGGGGCACGGCGGAGGCCGGCGGCGGGCGACAGGCGGCGGGCGGCGGGCGGAGTCGGCGGAAGAGGCAGGCGGGTGTGCGCCGAGTCGGCGGGAGGAGGCGGGCGGGCGG
>JADGIZ010000123.1:0-24630 GCA_027604665.1 Polyrhizophydium stewartii | reverse complement strand
CAAACTTCATTGTGAGGGGGAGTGTTAAAGCACATGAAATGCACAATGAAATTTCCTTCACCCCGTTTCCGATAAGAGCAGCCCTCGGCGCGATTCTTGTGAAGGAACTTGACGACGCCAAGGTAGCCATTTTTGGCAGCGAGATCCATCGCGTCGGTCGTGCAGCCTTCGGTGCGGTTGGCATGCAGCCACTTGAGTGTGCCAAGTTGGTTGAAATGGGCGGCCTTGTCCATGGCTTTCGTCGTGCAGCCCTCGGTGCGGTTGGCGTGCAGCCACTTGATGCAATCAAGTTGACCATTGAGAGTCGCCCAATCCATCACCTCTGTTGTCCATTGGCCATCTGGCATGCGCTTGGCAAGCCACTTGAGCATCTCGATGTGGCCAAAGAACGCCGCGAGCCGAGCGTGTTCAGGATCGAGCGCTGCGATCTCGCGCTCGTCGACGAGATACTTGAGCATCGCGATGCTGCCTCAGCGTGCAGCCATCTTCGCAAGGTGACGCGGCGTCTTGAAATCGAGCAGGTCGATCCACCAGTTGAGAATCGCAGCTTGGTCGAGGACGTTCTTCAGGAAGTCAAAGCCGAGTGCCTTGACGCGGACATACATGCTGCGCTTGCGCAGCAATCAGAATGGTTTTTCGAGATCCATGTCCTTAAAATCCTCAAACGGCAGACTGCGGAGGTCGCCCTGCCAGTCGAGCTCAAAGGCATCGGACAAGACCTGAATAAACGTCTGCCAGTCAGGGTCATCGATGCGGTTGTTGACAAACTGCGTGAGAGCGCCGGCGTGCGCAAGGATCTTGTTCTGGATCTCGGTCGGCATGTGGTCCCACCCATTGGTTACCGTCGGCCGGAAGCAAGCAGTCGGTTTGCTGCCGCCGAAGGGTCCGGTGGACAGTGCGAAGGGAAGCGATGACGCGGGCTCACTGCCGAGGCGCTCGAGCAGGCGGCAGCTTTCCGCTCCTTGAGGGCCGAGAGCTCGGCCTCGATGGCGTTGAGGCGGGCGACCAGGGCAGCTGGGTCCGCGGCCAGTGCGGCGGCAAGAGAGGTCTCGGTCCACTCGGTCATGCTGTTGAAGTTGGAGGAAGAAAAAGTACGATTCGATTCGAAGAGGGATTTATTAAGGAGCGAGGCGGCCGACTTCCTGTGGCCCTCACGCAGCGTACCCCCCACGCTGCGGGCACAATAACGTGGTTCATTGTGTTATCACCCGGCTTACTCTGGCCCGCGTCCGCTGGGGCGCGCGGCTGGCGCACCTGCGGGCACAATAACGTGCGACTGTCAGGGGCAAGCCTGCCGCACGTTTGGCCGCGCGCCTTCTGCCTCGCGCCATGCGCCGTCATATAGCGCGGCGCGCTGGCTTGGTCGCGACACTTCCCCTCAACCGGCTGGGACCACCGCGAGGCAGGAGGAAGAAAAAGTGTCGCTCCAAAACCCGAAAGCCGAGTCGCCAGTCAGCATGGCAACCAGCAAACCAGAGGCTTGTGCGATCACCGCCGGCGCGGCCATGCCTGCCGCACGGCGAGCCTGTTCTCGCGACGCTGGTGTCTCGCTCTTGTGTCCGTTGAGCACGGCGAGTGCTGTGATGTCTGCCTCGAGTTCACGCCGGCATCAATCTGCTGAGAGGCCGCATCCAGCTCATGCTTTCGTCCGGCATCTCGCCAGCATCCTTGGCCCTGTCCCGAACACCATGCCAGCACAGCGATGCCTTCCGCAATGCCTAATAGTGCACGCCAGTAGCCTTGTCAAGCCAGCACACTCGCCGCTCACCGCATTGCAGTCTGGCTGAAGTCGGTGCTCTCAGTCAGAGCCGATACCACCATGCCTGACAGACAAGGCCGATTCATTCGTGATCGGATCTCAGTCGGCCACCTCGCCTCTTGCCCGACATGAGGGATCGACGTTTACTCGACTGGGAATGAACGGCATCTGGACGACCCGCTCTGCGCTGCGCATCCCAGGGCTGCTCGTCAGCCACCTGTTCAACTTGCGGGACTGCATACTCTGCAACCACGGCATCGCCGTTGTGCATCCACTCGCACACTTTGTTGTCGTCTGCGTCTCGCTCAGAGCCGATCGGCGACAGGCAGGTCTCAAACCGCTCGTCGACTCGGCTAAGTAACAGGACCCCCAGGCCAATGACGACACCATTCTCACTCGGCTCCTCGGCAGGGCGTCACAGGGCGAAGCGGCAACCGGGCAGACCTGGCTCGGGGGACCAATATCCGACTTTCTCCAGAATCTGCACCATGATCAATCACGTATTGATGCAGACCGGATTGCGAGTTCCACTCGAGATTGTACTCGAGGTCTCGTTGATGCTTGATGGTCAGATATTCTGCCTATCTCGAGTGGCTCGAGCGGAAATGTCTCTTGACACCGGCATTCCGGAAGGTCCTGAGCTTTTGGCCATGGAACAGACCTGTCGCACTGTGAGACACATAGTCCAGCAATCGTCGAAGCCTTGGAGATATGCATACATGCGACTCGCACGCTCCACCAGGTTTGGTGCGTTTCAACGCGATGAAGCGTGCCCGACCTTGTATCCCGTGCCTCACAAGGTGCCATGCAGAGCCCGACTTGCCCGTGCTCTCGAGAGACACGAGTTCTGCGCAGTGGAAGCTGCTTTACCGCCAAGAGTTTCTCTTTCATATCGCGACAACGCTATGCGGGCTATGCGTGCGACGATCGCCGCACCTGGCTGTGATCAGCGAGTGGCGGCTTCGAACATGTCCCTGTGCGCTTGCACACATCACGACCAAGGCTCATGCAAAAGTCGCATATGGACTCACTGAAGATCAACTCGTGCGGCTAAAGGTAAGCTTTGTGTCTCTGCGATGTCTCTGGTGTCACAGAGAAACTGACGGTCTGGACATTTGCAGACTTGGAAGTTTGTAGGACGCACAGCTTGTCGTCAATCATCACCGGTTCCATGCATCCTTGTTCGAAGATCCGAATGCAAGGCACTCTCACGATTCAGCAGCGCGACAATCAAGGCCGTCTCCCTTGACACGCAATCTCCGCAGCGCGTCTCTCCCACGATTCATTGCATGGGCGAGCTCGACACATCCATGCGACAAGAGCGACGCAACACTCGCGAATCGGCTGTGCCCGACGTCCTGGACGCCATCGGGGGCATTACAGGTCCTTCGTGCCTATCTGCGGACTCACACACCGGCTCCATCCAACTCGAATCGAAGCTTGCTGTCGAGATACGCCGCGCAATCCCATTCTTATGCGGGGAAAACTGTCTGCTCTCTGATCTCGCGAGGAAGCGTCTGCTTTCAGCGCCGAGAAGCCTGGCTTGGGTCAACACGCGCGTCACGGCAAGCCGGATTGTCCGCGAGGAGATCCTGCATCGTTGCTTGCGCTCCAAGCTGGGAAAGTTTTCGGAAACGGCGCTCACAGGCAATTCCGCGACGGTCACTCGCGAGTTTGTTGTTTCCAACGGCAGAGCAATGCCGCCGCTTCGTATCTGCTGCCATGAGCGTGGCCATGAGTCCGCAATTGGCTGCGTCGCGTGCCATCGCATATGGCACAAACAAGAGTCGGCCCTCTGGTCTCATTGGCTGCCCAACTTCAAAGAGCTTCAGACGGCATGTCATCTCATCGCTTCAAACGAGTCGGTGCGGCTTCTGCGCGCACGGTTTGCACAATCTGCTCTTGAAAAGCACCACATTCAGCTCTGCGATGCGGCCGCGCAAGCTCAATCGCAGCATCCAGGCGACGCCCCAACAAGTTACAACCACGAGCAGCTCCGACAAAAGGCATGTTTATTTGATGGTGGGGCTGTGCGGCATATTCTAATCTTCCTTCGATCTACAACAGGTTCAGGACTGGATCAACGACTCAACCAAGCCGGTCAGCGCACTGGAAGATGCCATTGCGGCTGCAGTCCGTCAGAATCAGTTGGAGGCACGGCGTGACTTGCTGGTCCAGCTCACAAGGTCGTCTATCGCAAGCCAGGTGCGTTTACTATCACCTCGAAATTTACCCTTGCATAGTACTGAGTTGACCCGAAGGCTGGTGGTCAAAGCGCGGCTCGACTGATGCCAGAATCGAAGCGGTGGATGCAAACGAACTCGTCCAAATAGCTATCGGGAAAGTCACGCACTTTGCGTCGCGGCTAAAGCGCCAACAACTAACTTGAACAACACATGCAGATGCTGTCCCGCTGCACAAGAGTTCTTGGAAGCACATCGCGAACGACGACCATCAATCGACCTCGCGGCACATGAGGCTGCGCGTCTGGTGTGCATGGTCCTGGACAGGCAGATTCCAATCGAGGCTGTTTATGCTATCAAGGCACTTTTTCTAATGTAGCCAAACATCTCCTTGCTTTACTGAGCTCCATTGGTCACATCAACTAGTTTTCGGGACTGAGGAAGAATGCAACGCCCGCAAGAATCCATGGTGCGCTGTCGTCGACGCCGGGTACCATCAGAGTCGCCACGATCCTTTCTCGCGACGGATTGACATAGAGTGGCACCTCGAGCTTTCCAAGAAGCTTGATGGATGCCTAATGTCCATGCGTGGGTCAGCACGCCTCGGCGTTGCAAGTGTACAGAGCGATCTAGGACCAAACCGTACCTCTGGAACCCAGCCCATATGACAGACTGGGACGGCGACAAATATCGGGTCGTTTGAACTTGATTCCGAGAGTCTCTCGCCGTTGAAGTTGCATCCTTGGAGAAGCATGCCCTGTACCGACACTCTCAGCGGGCAGTCCTTCAGCTCCATGGCGTTCCAAGTCGAAACCAAGCGCAGCGAGTCCATCGGCTGCTTGACTGGTTCGCCGCAAGAGAGTGTCAGCCAATGGCTCCATTCGGATGCAGTCTGCAAAGATCTCACTCACGCTTGCGCGAGGTCTGCTGGCGGAGGGCATTCAAAAATGTCACTGGGTTAAACAGACCCGAGAGCGCGAGGGGGTCTTTGAAGAGTCCGCTCGAGCTGGCTTTGTCTCGTAGTGCCGAGACGAGCACGCCCTTGGAAATGACGTCACGCAGATATCCCTGTGCAAGCTCAGGCCCCTCCCACATGTTCATCCATCTGCCCAAAAGTGTCAGCGCCATGTCGAGCCATGGTGTCGAACAAAGCCACCTGCTTACGCTGCGGGAGTCTCGCCGCGCATGAGCGACGTGCCGATCATTTGGATGTCGTTCGAGAGCAGAATCGTGCCGCGGATGAGCTTAGATATGCTCGAAAGATCAGTGTGGATGCGTCGGATGAGGTTGAGGGCGTTCAGCAACTCCTGCAAACGCCAAAACATTTGTGGATGAGCTTTGTGTGGTTTGTTCTGAATGAACACTCGAGGCTTACCAAGTCAAAGAATGCCACGACTGGGTCGGCGTCGGCCTGCGGCACAACCTTCTTTTGCAACAAGTCGACTCCGGTGTTCAGCTGGATTGGCCGTTCCGATCAGCTCGCTGTCAGCCAAAAGCGTGCACTTCGCCTCTCCGACTCATGCAACGGCACCTTCTTCCATAGCTGCAGGAAAGGAAGCAGCTCCTGTGACCATTTGTCGCGGTCAAAGCGCTGGTGCTGCACATCAACTTGGCGCTGAGGTTTGTCGGGATCTGCGGTCAGCGCTTGCGCATCTTGGGTCAGGTCGGACGTCTCGTTCAAGCCTCACTAGAACTTTGAGTTGCCCAATCACCGACTGGCTGGTCAGTTTTTGAAGTGTGCGATCAATGTTCGCCGGCAGACCAAAGAGCACCACGTTGTCGCTCTCGGGCAGCTCGGTAATGATCTGCCGGTACGCGGCGTGCTCGTTGGTGCGCGGCAAGGCTGTTGTTTGTTCTCAGTGTCAGTGGGCTTGCAGGTATGCCAGACGCTGCGCCAACGTTGGTCGCACTGACCAAACGTCTTGCAGATGCGCCTGCTCGGGCCCTTGCCATCAATCGTGAACACATCTGATGGCGTATGCGTCAGAGAACGGAAGCCACATATGCGACTCGGAAAGGCAAACCGACCATCGCAGAAAAAGTGCGAAAGGTACGTGTGCAGCTTGAGAGCGTCTTGCCGATCGTCGATGCGGCCGCCGTAGATGGCGTCTTCAAGCAAGCCGTGCAGGATTGCCCATTGCGGCGCCTGTGTGCCCATGCACATGGACTGGCATTGCAGGCAAAGGAGCCCGTCAGCTGTGAGACAAGACAAATGCAGCTCGCTGCCTTGGCAGCTCACGCTGATAAGCTCTGCACTCGAACGCAAGTCCGCAGCGGAGAACTCGTAAAACTTGTTCCAGCCCTGAGGAATGTAGTTTCGGCGCTCTTGGATAACGGCATGGAACCACGCGAGGGCAAAGAGGGCCTGCGCTCGCAGCGGCGGTCCTTGCTGCAGAAACTCGGGCGTCCAGTTCTCGTAGATGCGCTGCAGGTTCTTTTTGACGCCTGGATGTCGCAGTCGCCCAAGTCATGCAAGCGCTTATTAGCAGTCGCGGAAACGCAAAGAAACAGGGTACAGCCAACACACATACCCGGTGGAGCTTCGATGGTTATCTTGACGCAGTTCTCGAGCAAGCTTGCAGGGAACTTTGCGTGCATCTCGGAAGTCAGCCAGAGCCGAAAGCTCGGATGCAGCTTGAGCGACAAAAGCTCTTTCTCGAGCGTCGGAACCCAGGAAATCACGAGATGGATGTTTTGCAGGCACAGCCAGCCGCCCGTCTCGGCCGCCTCGCGGAGCAGCTCGAGTGCCAGATCGCCCTGACCCTGGCCCATCGACACCTGGTTAAACTTGTCGGCGCCAACCGTCTGGACGGCAAAGTCCTTGAGATCCTGTGACGGATCAGCACCAGGCGTGGTAATGAACAGAATCGGTTCGGTCGCAATCGTCTCCTCGTCAAGGATCTTTTTCATGTTGAGCGGCGGCGGCGCCAGGCTGTCGATCCCCAGGGCGTTGCACGAGAACGCAGACACTTTCCGAGGCACATGTCAGCACGGAACAGAAAACTCGGCACGCCATGACCGCAGAGTCTTACTCGCAGTAAGCAGCCGATCCGGTCGCAGAGCCTGCACAACAAGAAGCCGCTGGAACGGGCTGGGACGAAGGCACGTCAGGCGATGGAGCTTCTTGTCTGTGAACACAGCAAAGGAACGCACCTGATCTTGTCGCGAGGGAATGTTGATTCGCAGTTTGGACTGCGGATCCACTCGGACCACACGTCTTTGCTGTTGAAGCCGAGAGACTGGAACAGTGTGGGGAACACGGACTGAAGCTGCTTGAAATGCGCGCGGCGCTCCTCGGGCACCCAATCGGGCGTGTCTGCTGCCTTGTCATCAACATCCGCAAGAACAAGCTGACCAGTGAACAGCTCCCACTCTTGCGCCTCAAAGAGCGTCGGATGCAGCTCGTGGATCATGTGCAACGCAAACATTTGGCGGTCGGCTTTGAGGATCGAGCGCGAGATGTACGAGAAAGTGAGGCGCTCAAGCCTGAGCATGAGCAGCTTGATGCGCAGCTCGGTGCCGTCCTGCGCCGACGTCGTCTCGGTTCGCAGCGCCTCCTCAAAGAGCCGCAAGAAGGACGACAGCGAAAAGCGGTACATGTTGCTGATCTTTTGCATGTCTGTGACGACAAAGAAGAGCGCGCTGCCAAACGTCGAGATAGGCGAGAACTTGTCGCGCTCTGCATCAAGAGACGCCTGCAGCTTCTGCGACTCGGACAACGACTTGGCGATGATGTTGCTCTTTTCCTTGGTCTCGTTGAGCGAGTTGATCAGGCTCATGTTCTCGAGGATGTTTCCCTCGGAGTTGGCCAGCTCCTTGAGAAGCTGGTCTTCGAGGTTCGAGAGCTGCAGCTTCAGCTCGTCCTCGTTCTTTAGCAGCGTCATCTTCTGCACCTCAAGTTCGGGCCGCTCGTGCTTGAGCGTCACGCCCAGCAGCTGCCCGGCGAGGCCTGCGCGAGTGATTGTGAAGTTGACGTCATTGACGAGTCCAACAGCGTCCGGCGGCAAGGTGAACGACGAGCGGCGCGTGACCAAGTACAGCCGAAAGTCCTCGCTGTAGTCGACTGCCTTTTCGCCGAGCTCGACAATGAAGCGCGGACCTTGCTTGTGCAAATCGCGGCGCAGCAGTGGCATCAGCACAGCCTCGATGCTGGACACTTCCTGCACAATCAGCGTCTTTCCAAAGCGCACGGCGAGCTCGAGCGAGCGCATGAAGCTGTCGTCGCTCTGGTTGACAATCTCTGGCTTCTTGTCTCCGAGGTAGTGCTTGATCCACTCGGTTGCCTGCCCCGAGGGGTCAATCACAAGAGAGGTGGTGCGGCTGTTGATTGCGATGATGGCGTTTTCGATCGACAGCGCGTCTGACGGCAGCCCCTGCGACTTCCACACAAGCTGCTCGCTCTCTGTGCTCATGACGCGCGTGAAGCTGAAGTCGCGGATGTTGCTGATCTGTCCCCACTGCACTGTCATGCTCTGGCGCACGTTTTCAGGCGCTCCGGCGAGATACACGATAAACGCGGCCGCGAGCAGGCCGTTTCGCGGAAGAGCTTTGATCGACTTGTTGATAGAATCGACCTGCGAGCTCCAGCGGCTGCCCTCGCCGCTGAGCTTCTCGAGCAGGCCCTGCGCGCGGTGAATCACGCTCATGGCCTTGTCCAAGCTGGCCTTGAGACTCTCTGCCTCGCGCGTCTTGCCGCCAAAGTCATCCTTGAGCGCCTGGACCTTGCGGTCGACGACATCCAGCTGCTCCTTGAGCTTCTGCACGCGATTGCGAGACGCATCCAGCGTCGCGGTCAGGCGTTGCAGGTCCTGTTCGAGCGGCGCGACTTTTTCGACGACGGTCGCGTACTGTAGATTGGCCTTGACCCACATGGCTAGCGGCGCGGCCGCCACCGACACGCGCTTGATGACGGCTTCCTCGAACGAGTCGCGCTTCTGCCGGATCAGCTCTGCGACTGCCTCGCGCGTTTGGCGGTTGATACTGTGCGCGTCAAAGTTCATGATCTCGTCCTTGATCGTGCGCTGGCCAAGAAAGCCCTTCATGCTATTCCACGACATGTCAAGGACACCCATGAGGCGCAGCACGGCCTCAAGCACGTCGCGGATTGCGGGCGGCGGCGCGCGCAGCGAGCGGATCTCGGAAAGACTCTCTGCACGGATCTCACCCACCGCCGCCTTGGCAGAGCGGATCACAGGCTCGACCTCGGCAAGCTCCTTCTCGACGGCCTGCTTGCGCACGAGCATCTTTGCCTCTTCCTCCTTGAGCGATGCCGTGAGGGCCTCCATTTCTTTCTTTTGCTCCGAGGCCTGCACCATGCTCTCGGTGATCTGCTTGAGCGCAGCATCCGCCTGTCGCTGCTTCTCGGTGAGCTCAGCCTGCTGGCGCTTGGCGTCGCTCGAGAGGCGATCAACGTATGCGGCAGCCTCGTTGAGCTTCTTGAGGCCTCCGCCGAGATAGCTCTGCTTACTCTGCAGCATGTCGCGCTTTGTTTGGTAGACCTGCGCATACATGGCCAGATACTCGGCAAAGTGCTTTGGCGCCGCGCCGCGTGCCACGCACGTCTGATGAACGGCCAGCAGCTCTTTGATCAGCGCCTCCTTGTCCTCGAGGGCTTGAAGCGACTGGGAGCGCGCGAAAGCATCGCGTGCCAGCTGCGCCATCGAGTCGAGCGACCATGCGTCCATCCACTGCAGCTGGCAGCGGGTGTAGAGCGCAGGATTCGACTCGCAGTTGGAAGCAAACTGCGGCGACGCGCTGTCGAGCACGAGCACCACGTGCAGGTGCCTACGCACACGCGAAACAAAGTACTCATAGAGCGAGCCGCGGAAGCCAGCCTCCGAGTGGCTGTCCTTGAGCGATGCCAGCAGGGTCTCGAGCTCGTCCTGCGGATACACGCCCGAGACCTCTGACCCGCTGAGCAAGCTGTTGATGGACTCGAGGAACGACGGATCGATGAGCTGGAAGTCCTCTACCAGGAAAACAGCGTCTTCTCCCGCAACGCCGGCCGACTGCAGCACCTGCTTGAGATCGGCCGCAAAGGCCTTGGTCGAGTAGCTGCGCGAGATCTTGGGCGACACAAGCTTGTAGCCGAGACCCGCCGCGACGAGGTGAACAACGTTGGTGAACGGAATACCGGGGCGACCCGCCAGCAGCAGCGACCCGCCCGCTTGGCCAAGGACGCGCTCGATTCGCGCCACAATCTCGAGCGTCTCGGGGAACAGCGTCAGATGCAAGTCGCGCGAGTCACGCTCGTAGACCTGCAGCTGGCGTGCAATCTTGTCGCGGTACTTTTCAAGAGGCATGCGCACAAGCGCGCGCGCCAAACGCAGGTCGGGCATCGAGGTGCCAACGCCTGCATCCGCCGTCGCAAAAATGACGCCGCTGAGCGAGCCCTGGTAGCTCCACTCGGTGCGAAGGACCGAGAACAGCAGCGCCTGGAACTTTTGCCGCGCGTCTGCACCGACGAGGCGGTCCTGGAACAGCCGCTGGCTCTCGTACGCAACAATATCAATGACCTCGTTGTCGTCGGCGCCGGAAAACACAAAGCGGCCGAGCGAGAGCACCAAGCGCGAGATGTCGCGCGGCGTGAACAGATAGTGCGAGTACATGTCGACCGTGAATTTGGCGACAGTCTGCTCGTAAACGCTGACGATTGTGGCCGCGAGCTTGGACACATTCTTGGGCAGCGACCACACGCGATGCGACGGGAGGCAGGTCTCGATGATGGGCCGCAGCATGATACGGTATATCGACTGCAGCTGCTCGCGGTCCGTGTATGCAATGTAGCTCAGGCGGATAGTTGACGTGAAGCGCGTGCTGAGCTTGTGCCTGCCAATCGTCGTCGAGGGGTTCATAGACGCGACGATTTGGATGTTCTCGATCGAGACCCACTCGAGGCCGGCGTCAAAGAAGCCGTGATATGTGAGGAGCTGTTGAAGAAACTGCACAAGCTCGACTGTTTCGTACTTGTCGGGCTTGGGCAAGTTGATGTCCTTGAGGTACAGGATCAGCTTCTCGGCGTCCTTTGGCCGGAGCACTCGGCCCTTGACGCTTGTGCTCGCGACGCACGTCTGCAGCAGGCGCTGCAGCACGTGCGACGACTTTGTCTGCGCACTGCAGTGGATCACGGCCACGTTGGTCGACTTGAGCTTGGAGAAGCAGTGCCGCAGCAGCGTTTGCTTGCCCGCGCCTTCCGGCCCAACAAGCAAGAAAGGATGCCCGTCGTGCAGCCACGGCATGATCATGTCGACCGAGCGCTTGAGATCGGGCGTCTCAATCACGGGCAGCCGATCGAGGTCCTGCATCGCAGCCACGTCCAAGCTTGGCGGCTCGTCGAGCTGGTACATCTCGAGCTGGCCGTTGCTCGTGACGCGGTAGTCGAGCGTGCGCTTGGGGTCGGACATCTGCTCGCCCGCCCAGCGCAGCAGCTCGTTGGCAAAGGCGAGCCGGTTCTCGATCAGCATGTTGGCGCCGAGGCCGCGAATCAGGCCAAACAAAAACTGCGTGCGATCGCTCGCGCCACCAATCTGCGAGAGGCCGTTCATGACCGTGCCGGCCTTGGTTGTTTCGACGACGAGCTCGCTGTTGGACGTGATCCAGTCGATCGCCTTGTAAAAATAGGTGTCGATCCAGCCGCCGAGCGCAGCCTGGAGCTTCTCGGGCTGCTTGGACAGCCAGCCCTTCACGAGAACCTTGACGTCGAGCGTCTCGTCAGAGAGGTATATCATGCCCATGCGACTGACGGTCGCCGGCGACGCGAACTTGAGGTTGTGGGTCTCAAACACAAAGTTGATGTTGGGCCCAAACTGGATGCGCTCGCCGTTGGGCATTGTCAGCAAGCGGTTGTCGTCGAGCACCGAGTTGAGCGACTCGATCCACTCGGGGTCGATGTCGCCGTCCGAGATGACCCAGGTGTGCACGTCGAGCGACTCCTTGACGGCCTGGCGCGACGCAAACGTCAGGATGCCGTCGGTCCACTCGCGCGTGTCCATGTCCATGTGGCCGAGCAGCGTCTGCCGGTCAACGGCCTTTGGATTCGTCTTGTGCAGCACAAGCCGCTGGCCCGTCTTTTGCCACGCATGCATCAGCAGCCGCCAGATGGTGCTCTTGCCGGACCCGGACGGCCCCACGAGCACAACGCCCATGCGCTGGCGGCACGCTTCGTAGAGCTGGAAGATTTTCTCGGCCTGCGAGTCAATGTAGATCAGGTTCAGCTCCTGGTATGCGTCGCGCACGGCGCCCTGCAGCTCCTCGTAGCTGATCTCTTTGATGCCGACGCCCGGAAACAGATCGTTCATGAGCATGTTGAACCGCTGCGCGTCGCCAAACGTCAGCTTGGACAGCGTCGACACCCGGAGGGCCTTGACCACAACCGAAGCTTCCTCGGCGTCGTTGACCGGGCCGCGCCGCTTCTGTTCGTGCAGCAGGCTGCCGGCCAAGCCAAGCACGGCCTTGAGCGGCCGCAGTCCCCAGTCGTAATGCTGCTGCGGCGTCAGGAACTGCTTGCACAGCGTGAAGATGGACACGACCTTGCGGCCGAGCTCCCGGCCAAGGTGGAAGCCCTCGGAAAACAGAATGACCTCGGCAATGAGCTCGTTGTTGGGATGCGTCATGGCCACGGACCGGAACAGCTGCTTGAGATTGTCGGGCAGCTTCTGGCGGCCACCGTAGCCCTTGCCGGCGGGATTGAGCGTCACAAAGATGCCCGAGTTGGGATCAAGATCGACCGTCTTGCCCAGCAGCGCAACGTTCCTCTCTTTGCGCTTGAGCGCGGCCTGGATGACCTGGATTTGCTGGGACACGGCAGAGAGCACTGCCTCTTCAAGGCGATTGAACTCGTCAAAGCATCCCCACGCGCCGCACTTGACGAGACCCACAAAAATGCGGCCCATGCTCTTGTAGTCGATGCCCTCGTCGCAGTTGAAGACGAGCACCTGGCGGCCAAAGAGCACGCCAAGCGCCTTGACCGACTCTGTCTTGCCCGTGCCGGCAGGCCCAAATGGATTGCCGCCAAAGCCGCTCGACATGGCCTGCGTGAGCGTCAAGTAGCACTTGTCCGTGAGCGGCGTGTGCACGAGCTTGGGCGGGTTGCCCTGATACTCGTATGTGTACTCGAACTCGGCGTCGTTCATGCGGATGACACATGACTTGTCTTCGTTGAGATAGAACCGCAACTGCCGCCGCCACGACCAGTCCGTCAGCAACGGCCGCTCCACGCGCTTGAGCTGATCCACGACGTCGAGAAAGTGGATGATGTCCAGAATCAGCGACTTGATTTTGAGCTCGACCACGGCGCGCTCGGTCTTGTCGGCAATCGTCGCTGTGTCAAAGGTCGTGTACTTTTCGAGGTCGTCGCGGAGCTGCTTCTCGAGCGGCGCAAAGCTCTGCCCGTTCTGGATGATCAGCTCGGCGTTGCTTGTAAAGTGCAGGTACTCGGCCAGACCAATCAGCTGCGAGGGGAACTTGAAGATGTCCGAGACGGCGAGGCACTCAAGCAGCATCGCCTTGAGGGTCGCCTTCATCTCGAGCGCAAAGTTCTGCAGCCATGACTCGACCTCGTCCGTGACTTGCACGGGGCTCTTGAGGGGCACGTGCTCGCCATGCAGGCTGCGCATGGCGACGATCGAGGTCATGTTTTCGTCAAACTGCACATTGTGCACTCCGGCAAAGAGTTTCTTGAGGTGCGTCTGGATGACCTGCGGGTTCTTTGCCTGGCCGAGAATCTCGAGCAGGTCCTCGTCGCCAATGAAGTAGAAGCGGGCAAACTTGGCGCGCTTCTGCTCGAGGAACTCGTTGAGCGCCTTTTGGCAGCGCTCGAGCTGGTCGACGAGCGCCAGCAGGATGCTGCGGATGCTCGGGAACCCGACAACGGACACGATGCGCGGGTCCGCGGACACGCTGCCAATGATGGACCGGAAGTCCTCGTCGATGCGCGAGAAGCGGCCCTGCTCGGACGGCAGCGCGCCGCGGCTGAAGATGGGCTCGAGGTACACCCACCGTCGCTGCACCGTGTTCAGTTGGCGCAGATACTCGTCGAGCTCGGCGAGCTTCTGCTCCCACGAGTGGGCTTTTTCGGCAAAGTTTTTAAAGTACGGCGAGTCTTTGAGCGACGACAGCAGCGACTGGTTGTCGCCAATCTGAGTGAGCGTCTCCTTCCAGTCCTTGATCAGCTGCAGCTTGCCGCCGCGCGCATCCTGGTACTCTGTCAGCGAAAACACGGCGCTAGCACCCCAAATATCGAGCTCCTGGATCGCCTCGCGGATTGCCACCTCGCCATTGGCGCGGCTGTTGAGGTCTTTGATCTCGTCGAGCTTGGCATGTACGGCCTCGCGCAGGTCGAGAAAGTGGCCAAAGGTCAGGTCCGACACGCCGACGCCCCTTGGCATTGCGAGGATGCGGAAGAGTTCGCCCCAGTGCTCCGACATCCAGTTGTCGCCGCGAAGGAACTTGAGGTTGGCCGCGATGCTGCGGTACGAGTCGAGGTCCTTGAGCATCTGCGACGAGATAGCGTCGACCTCGCGCGACCGTATCTTGTCGTTCCACTGCGTAAGGAACTCTTCAAACTGATACGACTTTGCGCGGAAGGTGATCCAGTCCTCGCGCCGGAGCGCATTGATGCCCTCGACATACTGCTCGCAGATGCTCCACATCTCCTCGGACCGGCGCAGGTCGTCGCGCACAATCTCGAGCTCGGCAAAGTCGGGCGGCGCGACGCCAAAGTGGCTCGAATCCACGACGATCTGGGCAGCGGCTTTCTCGAGCTCGCTAAACTCGGCCACGCGCTCCTTGATGAACGCGACGGCCTTGAGCGCCGCATCGAGCTTGCTGATCTCGGCCGCCTTGGGCTTGAGCTGCTGCCAGCGTAGGGTGAACTTTTCGAGATCACCGAGAAACAGCTGCGTGCGGCCGTCAATAGCGCCACGCAGCATGTCGACCTGCTCCTTGATCATGAGCTCGTGGCTCTCGAGCATCAGCTCGAGCTTGCTCCACTTGGCCTGCGCTGCGCTCGCGTCTACGCCAGACCCTGCAACCGACTTGAGCAGCTTGTTCTTGGCTTCAGCCGCCTCAAAGTTCGACTGGATCGACAGCTTGCTTTTGGAAAGCTCCTCATGGCGCGTGTTGGCTTCGCCGATCTCGGCCATGGTTTGCGGACGCTTGAGCAATATGTCCATACCCTTTCCGACAAATTCGTCAATTTCGGCGAGATGCGTTGCGACGGCCTTGCGCAGCGCCGTCAGCAGCGCATCGAAAAGCCGCTGCAGGTGGTCGTCAATGGTCGCCTTGACCGGCGCCGTCGAGACAGAGATGCAGTCGATTTTGATCACGGACGGCAGCTGCTCGACGTCCTTGCCCTTTTGCTTGAGCATGCGAAAGTTGATCTCCCAGTCGGACACGTCGCCGAGCGCGTCCTGCACAAACGCGTCGAGGTCGACCGTCCCGAGGACAACCCAGTCCTTGAAGACGTCGTGGGCCTTGAGCAGGTTTTGGAACAGCGCCTCGGCCTTGTTGTACACGGTCGACAGCGACGCGGCGTTTTGGTCAATCAGCTGCCCAAAGACGCGCGTCTCGCCAACGCCCTTGAACGCGCTGGGCAGATTAATGAACTTCTTGAGCTCGCGGTAGTACTTTGCGCGGATCTCCTCGTACGGCGGGCGAAACTGCAGCTTCTGCTGCTTGAAGACAAGATCGACCTTGATCTCGGGCAGGCTCTCGTTGAGGCTCTCGAGGCCCACTTGGTACTGGTGCTCGAGCGCTTTGTACAGCTGGTAGTCCCAGTGGTTGCGCCACGTGAGCGTCAGCTCGGGCTTGATACCGCCTTCCTGCGCAGCGGTGATGATGCCGCGGATCTGGTTCAGGACCTCCTTCCAGCGTGCTTGGTTCTTCACAAGATCGATGCTCATGAGCCCGACGACGTGGTCCTCTATCACGCTGTGATACTTGCGCAACTTGCGGTTCTCGGCGGTCAGATGCTCGGCCGCTGCTTGCAGCTGAAAGATGTACGCCTCGAGGTCCTGCGGGTTGTCCCAGCTGAAGCTGCCGCTCGGACCGCTTGCTGTGGCGGCCGCGCGCGGCTCCTTGATCAGGCGCTCAAACGACAGCGCCGCCTGCAACAGCATGCTCTGCTGGCTCGGCAGCATCTGCTGGTCGATGGTGTTGTAAAAGTGCGCGACCTGCTTGAGCACGACGCCGTGGCGGTACAGCTTCTGCGCGTTCTCGGCCGCCTGCTGGATCTTGGCCGAGACGGGGAAGCCCATGGCGATGAGCTGCCGGATCTCGCGCAGCAGCGTGACCAAATGGTCCCCGTAATTGACCACGAGCTTGCCGCTCGCGAAATCGAGCTCCATGAGCCGCCCAGAGAGCGACGCGCTCAGCGTGCCGTTGGTCTCCTCGAGCACACGCATGGTGTTCTCGGCCCAGTCCTCAAACTGCTCGCGCTCGTATTTCCGCAGGTCGTCGTAGAGCTCGGCCGACAGAACTTGGTACGCCGACTTGGCACCCACGAGCGACGTCACGGTCTGGTCCGTTTCTTGGATCTTGGCGATGCTCTGGCGTGCCCACACGATGTTGGCAATCACCGCGGGCAGGTTTCTGCCTTTGAGTTCGGCCGTGTGGTGCGACCTTTCGCGAAAGTCGCTGCGGATGGTCTTGAGCGACGCGGCCAGCTGTCCGAGCAGCGTCTCACGCTCGGCAGCGAGCTGGCGGCCAATGATTTCGCGCTGGACGAGATCGCGGTACCGCTGGAACTCGCGCAGAAGCTGCGCCGGTTGGCTCTGGAGCGCGCCAAACAGGCTTTGCAGCTTCTGTGCGCATCGCTCCTCCAAAGGCTGGATCATGCGGTTGTACTGCGCCAGTGCCGCCTGGTCGGCATAGGAAGCATATGTCAGTCTTGATTGCCTCGCATGCAGAGCAAATATGAGAGGCAGCTCACCGCCCACGCAGCATCGGTCGACGCATTGCACTCGACCGGATTGAACCCGGAAAACGCCTGAAGTGCCTCGTCGGCGCGCAGCTCCTTCTGGTCTTCCGCCGGCAGCAGCCCGAGAAGCGACTCGTGCGAGGATCGCAGCAGCAGGATCTGCACGCGCGGTCCGTGTCAGAATCAAACAGATGCTGTCGATGCATTCGTTGGCGGCTGGCGATCGCATGCACCTTTTTGAGCCGCTCGCGCAGTGAAGTGAGCACAGGACTCGAGAATGGTTCGCCCTCCCACCGGTTTGGCGAATATAGCGGCCAAAATGTCGACGTGAGTGTGTGCAGGATGTCGATCCATCGATCTAGCGCGTCCGACGCGGCGACAAGCTCATCCTTGATCTGATGACATACGACCGTCAGATGAGTAAGTTGGTTTTGCGTAGATTCCATTCGACACATACCTGGGGAGAAAGATCTGTCAGGACTTGTTGAACGCGCAGCTTGTCTTGGATCTGACCGATGATGTGCTCCGTGATCACATCGAGCAGATGTTCCATGCGGGCCTTTGGATACACGGCATGCTCGTTCTGACGCCTGCATATCCCAAGCACAACGAGAGAAAGGCTGTCAGTCTGCATTGTGGCCGAGACGCCGCAGACTGCCGCACACACCAAATATCGTCGAGTGCGCCATGGCTCTTTTCGACTGCTTCGACGAGGGTGTTGAGCGACGACCTGGCAAGATCGAGACGCAGTCAGGATATTGAGTTGTCAGCATCCAAATCAGAGTCGAGGCACTGCACGCAGACGCAGTATCCCGCGTCGAGTATCGCGCTGCCTCACGCTGGCTTGTCGAGCTCGGCCTTGAGCGGCTGCAGCGCGCCGGCAAAGTACGCGCCGCGCTCGCGCTCCGCCGACGCAAGTTTCTGGTCCACAGCGATGCGCGACCAGTGCGCATACTCGTCGTCAAGCGTTGCAACGGACCCGATCTGGGTGTCTGCTGCGTCCCGGACACGCACGCGTGCGCATCAGCATGTGCCTGTCGCGGCGGCGACAGATGCAGCTCTCTGGTCAACAGACTTGCCATCGGACGCTCTTTGCGGCGCGGCTTGCTGCAGGCACGCCGCCAGGCCCGTGTCGAGCTCAGAGAGCAGACCCTGCAGCCGCGAGCTCATGCCCCAGCGGCCGCTCCTGCACGCACACCGGCATATACACACGCCGCCGTCCAGAGTCAGCTCGCGTTTGTTTGCTGTGGCGGCGGCGGGCGATGTTGCGAGCTGCACGCGGACTCACTTGAGCAGCACGGGGGCGTACACCGAGTGGATGGCCTGGTACAGCGTGTTGACGGGCGTGCTCCGCACTTGCGTGACCTGCACGAGCTCGGCCATGTTCTCGGGCGTGACGACCGCAGGGCGGGTCTTGGACAGGATGATGGCGCGCGTGTTGGCGTCGGGCGTCTCGACGTCGAAGCTGCATCTGACCGCGCTGGTCTGGGGCAGCGTGTGCGGCGGGAGGTGGACATGGGCAAGGCCGCAGAGATGCATGTTTGGGGCACTCTGTCAGCGTCGCGTGGGGCACGCATGTCCGGAGATGCAGCCCAGCGCCCCGCCGCGCACCTTGGTGTTGATTGAGATCGTGAGCATGGTCGTGTTGACGTCGCCAAGGAACCGCGCCACCTCGCGCGAGGCAGCGAGCCCCGCGAACGCCGCTTCGGGGTTCGCGGCTGCTGCCGTTGCCGCCACCGCTACCGCCGCATCATCGGCAGTTGCCGGCGCCGCTGCCGCGAGGTGGACCGCCGACAGCTTCTGGACCCACGCGCAGGCGTCCATATCCCCGAGCTGCCAGATGTTGCTTTGTGGGACAGGCAGTATCCGGCAGGCCAAACTTAATTTTAGTTCACGCCGCTTCGGCCGCACCGGCTTTAGGTTTGCGGCTCACTCTCGCCTTGGGCTTGGGCACGGCCGGAGGCACGCCCGCCTCGGCTGGCTGCTGCTCGGCTGGCTGCTGCTCAGCCGGCGTCGCTTCGTCGGTTTGTGAAATGGTCGCTGCTTCTGCCCTTTTCGACCTTCGCGGCTTGGGCTCGACCGGCTGAGAGTTATCGAGCTGTGCATTTGTCGCCGCCGCCCTTCTTGCCTTTGGCGGCTTTGGCTCGACCGGCTGTGGTTCGTCTGGTTGTGCGTCGGCCGCCTCCGTCTTCTTTGGCTTCCGCGGCTTGGGCTCGGCCGACTTCGGCTTGTCAGTTGTCACGCTGGCAGGCTTGACCGACCTGGTATGCTTGAAGGTGACACGAGTGCTGGGCACGTGCGCCAGCGAGACTTCGCCCGAGGGCTGCGAGCTCTCTTCGGCTCCCTGGGCATCCGTCGTCTTGGCCTTGGCCATGCCCGAGGACGCCTTGATCTGGACCGGCTTGGATGTCTCAAAAACCAAATTGTTCCGGCGCTGTTCGATCTGGTCAAAGTCCTTCTTGGACTCGGCGAGCTGGGCCTCGAGGACATCGATGTCAACGAGGTCAACATTCAGTAAGTTGGACTTGAAGTTACGTTTGCGGAGCTCCTTCTCCACGACCTTGACAGAGTCCAGCTCCTGGCCATAGAGCCTGCGTGTGGCGGCAGGGCCGCCGAGCGCATCGAGCGTCTGCTGGATCGTCAGGGACCGTCCGGGCGGGATCGGCGTCTTGTTGGATGGCGTGACACAGGACATGTCGACTTCCTTGCGCAAGCAGTGGTCAATGTCGACGAGCGAAAAGAAGGCCACGTTCTGCAATGAGCAACACGTTCAGCATCCAGAGCCAGCATCGCGAGCCGCGCAGAGAAAGAGCAGAGAAGGTGCTCACCAAAGGCAGATCCTTGATGCCCAGACGGCTGGCAAACATGCAGCGCACCCACAAGTTGCTGATCTGCAGCGCAAGACTCGCGAGCTCAACGTGCTCGTTGCGCACAATGTACCGCAGCTCGTCGTGGATGCTGATCAGGAATCGCGCGTCAATGCGCATGCGGCGGATCAGATAGTCCATGGCCACGAGCAGCAGATGCAGGTAGTCGACTCCCGACGACTGCACGACCCAGTTGATGCGGCTCGTCATGTACTGCATGCACCGGCGATGCAGAAGAGTCAGTCGCATGCAAATGCACCACGCCTAAAGTCATTCGCCGCTCACCCCGTTGAAGACGTTGTTGGGCATCAGCGCGTCTGGGATCTGACAACCCAGCACGGGCGTGCGCGGGTCCGCTGATCGTGCGATGCGCTCGAGCGAGTTGAACATGACCGACTCTGTGCCGCCGTACCACAGCCGCCTGAACGGGCTGTCCATCCGCTGCCGCATCCAGCGCAGGCCCTTTGTCTTGGCGTACAGGTCCTCTGCCTTGGCCTCGGCGTCCTCGCGGCTCATGTCCGGGTTGCTCTGGAGCAGGAGCTGCACGGCATACTTGACGCCAGCGCCGTAGATGCGGCCGTAGTTGAACACCTTGGACTGGTCGCGCGAGATGCCGAGGATTCGGCCCGTCACCGAGTGCAGATCCGTGCCTGCGGCTTTGGACCCCTCGAGCGTCATGAATCCAATCGCGGTACTGCCGTGCATGCCAAACTGCGCATCGCCAATCACCGACGCAATCCAAAGCTCCTCGCTGTCCACGTCGGCGCCGACAAACGAGTACCCCTTGGGCGGCACGATCATCGACTTGACCTCGGAGCCAATGCGCTTGCTCTTGGCGTTGGACGCCGTCATCCACATGGACTCGACCGCGCGGCGCGTGATGGTGCCCATGACGATCGAGCGCGGGATAATGACGCCCATGCCGTCTTGGTCGTCCTCTTCGACGGATGGCTGTGCCGGTTTGGTTGCAGTACCGGCCGGGCTGCCTGACTGTTGCGCCGGCTTGCCGTAAAGACTGTCGACCTGCTTGCCATAAAGACTGTCGACCTGCTTGCGCACCAAGCTCATTGGTACGACAAACTGCTCGGTGATGCGGCCACGCGTCGAGATCCAGTACGAGCACTGCGTGTGCTTTTCGACAATCTCGCGCGCGAGGGGCAGCGACGACGACATCTTGCCGGAATCGAATGCAGAGAGATATAGCTTCGACAGCGGGTTGCCGCAGTTGGAGGACTCGCCGTCCGGGTGTGGGATCCGAAAGTAGCACTTGGAGTGGTCGGCCGACGCGATTGGATCAAAGTACCTGTCGTTTGGATCGCTACTGAACTCGAGCATTTGGTTTTTGAGCTGCTCGCTGCCGAAGCACTCCTCCTTGGGCCGCACAAACACCCAGCCGTAGGCGGACGTGTGCATGACGGGATAGCCCTGCCACCGCAGACGCAGCAGGTACGGCGCGATGCGCTTGGACGTTGTCAGGGCCAGTTTGCGGTTCTTCTTGTCCCAGATCTCGCGGAACCAGTTTGGCTTGCCGACGAGGTCCATGTTCTCTGTCTTGGCGTAGACTGATGGCTTGATGACGGAGCCGTCCTTGCCGAGCTTGGCCGACGTCATGCGCGGGGGCTTGATATTCCAATCTAGATTCCGCAGCCACGGGTCGCTTTCATACGACTTATCTGCCTGAATGTCGAGCGCTTCGTAAGCAAGCGCGGAGAGGGCGTTCTCAATGTCCGTCTGGTACTGGGTGCAGATCGCCTCGCAGCGGTCGACAAAGTCTTGCCACTTGCCCGAGATGCTGAGATAGCCCTTGCCCATGTGCAGCATGCCGGCAAAGGACGCGGGATGCTTGCACTTTTGGAAAAAGCGCGGCATCAGGTTGGCAAAAAGCTCGTGGGTGACAAGCACGTCGTTGGCGCAGTAGCCCATGAGCATCTGGAACATCTCGGGGTCCGCGAGCATGTTGGGATCCTCGGACGCGAAATGGTCGCGCACGCTCTTGTCGATGTCCTTCTTGAGATGCAGCTTGGCGGTTTCTTTCAGGCTGTTGATCGAAGTGACTTGCAGCCACGGGTTGTCGGCCAGAGCGTCCCTCTCGGGCGTATCCAAATGCCCCGAGCCGGCAACGTGGTCTAGCGACTGTGGAAGGGGGACGGCCGAGAGATCTTCAATGTCATCGGCCGCCGGCGCGCCGTTTGCATCCGACAAGCTCTGCATGGACTCTTGGACTGCCCGCTGCGAGGCGGACTTTGCGCGCATGTACTGCGTCCACTTGCCGCGCTGCTGTGACGACATGCCCGAGACGGCGCAGTGGAGGCTCATTGTGTCGATGAATGCGTTGCGTGTGGGCTCCGGCGAGTACTCCTCGAGAATACGCGCGCGGTCGTAGGCGACGTTGTGGCCGATGATGATGCGCGGTTCGGTGCCTCGACCGAGCGGGATGAGATGCTCGAACACGGGGTTGTCTTGGAAGAGTGCGGGCGAGCACCACGAATACCAGGCGTCGTGCGTCGCTGCGATGGCCATGGCCGGGAACTGCGTGATCTTGTACATGACCTCGACGTCGAACACAAGCGGCTCATTGTGTGGCGGATGCTGAGCAGCGGCGAGGCGTCAGCCAGATGCGTTGTGCCGTGAGAAACAGCGGCGGCGGAGGCAGGCCAACGCACCGCGACGGAGGCGACGGAGCCGTCGCGGTTGTAGCGCGTCCAACCCGGCGCGCGGGTCCAGGCGGTGGGCATGGGCGGGAGCTTGCAGCGGGCGAAGTAGCTGGCCTCGGAGAAGAATGGCTCGGCCTGCTCGCAGGCAATGGTGTGGAAGTGGTCCTCGATGGTCGAGGGCTTCCACGGGCCGGCGAGCGCGGGGAGCGTGAACTCGACCTCGGGCAGCGGGCGGGTGTTCTTGCCTAGCAGCTCGTGGCGGGACAGGTGTAACTCGGCGAGCTTGGTCGCCTCTTTGTTTCGGGCGTCGGGGCCGCCCGAGAGCGAGGTGGAGCGGCCGGGGGCAGCGTCGTTGAGGTTGCCGAACAGCTGCCTGTGCAGGTCCGCCGACAGCATCTGGATGCCGAGCGCGTTGCGGCGCTGGCCTGGCGCTGCGTCGGGCGTTGCGGCGTCGGGCGGCGCGGCTTCGGGTGCGACCGCTGCCAGGGATGCCGCCGCGCGCTGCCGTGCAGGCGCAGTCGCCGCCGCTGCCGCCGTCGCCGCCCGCAGCGCCGTCGCGCGCATGCATGCTCGCAAAAGCATTCTCGGCGGAAAGTGGGTCGTGCACCCACGAGCGCATGGACGCCGGCATGGGACGCCGACGCGGGAGACGGCGCGGGTGATCGGGCGGGCAGGGAGCATGATGGAATGGTTCATTGTGCGCTGCAGGGCCTCAGAGGGCCTGAGCGTCGTCGGACGTTGGCGAGCGGACGTGGTTGATGATGCGGCGGATCAGCTCGGCGACATCGCTGACGAGGACCCAATAGTGGCCCGGGTTGGTGTCCCGCGCAAACATGCTCATGTGCGCCGTGATCTCGTCGCTGCAGTCGGTGCCGACCGGGTGGAACAGGGCGGCCGCCTTTTTGGGCGGAACCGCGATGAACGTGCGCATCTCCGGGTCCTGGTCGCGCGTCGCGGGCTGCGGCTCGTCGGCAGTCTGGGCCTCAGCTTCCACGGAGGGTGCCTCTGCTGCATCCTTTTGTGCCGGCGTCGCAGCAGGCAGCGGCTTTGACGGCGCAATGGGCTTGGGCACCTGGACATAGAAGCAGCGAAAGAAGAACTCGTGGTTGCGGACGCGGTCAAGGACAAGGTCCATTCGCGCCTCTGTCTCTGCTGCGCTCTCGCCCCAGATCGGATACAAGAACTGGATCTGCTTGCGGGCCTCTTCTGCGTGAGATAGTGCGTAGGCGACGGCGATGCGGCGGGCGAGCGTGACGGAGCCCAGGGCCAGCAGGCCACCCGAATAATAGGCACCGGCGGCCACTGCCGCAGCGCCGACGCCAAATGTGAACCAGGGCGACCAGTTGGTGTCGTCCGGCGGAATCGGGATCAGGCCGCTGTGCTCTGTGGCGGGATCTGGCAAGCCCGCGGCGCGGGGCGAGCGATCTGCGGGCACGGCGGGCTTCACCGGCTCGGCGGGCCTCTCGAGTTCGGCGGGCTCTGCAGCAGGCGCGCTGGGCGGCTGCTGGACGTGCGGCGTCACTGACTCAGGCTCTGCGACGCTCTCCCGGTTTGCGACGCCCTGTGGCTCTGCAATGCCCTCCGGCTCGGCAACAAGCTTGAATGCGTCGCTCGATGTCAAAGCCGCGTCTGCGCTCGGCTCGGTAGAGGTCGGGTCTGCTGGCGGGGCATTGGTAGTGACGGTGGGAGTCGAGGCATCGGAGGCGGCCGCGGTGGCCTGAGGCGTCGATGCCGTTGAGCGCATGGGGATCAGCGAAGCGAGCGTGGCGAGCGAGGGCAGTGCGCGCGCGATGGTGCGCGGGGCCTCTGCGATGACGCCCGGCAGGCTGAGGGCGACGCCTGCGGTTGCACGCACGGCGTCCGAAGCCGAGGGCAGCGAGGCCATGGCGCTCGAGGCCATGGCGGAGCCGGAGCGGATGGCGGCGGGGATGGAGGCGACGGCCTGCGACGGGGTTGGGATGGCGGCATAGGCCGAGGACGCGAGCTCGGAGCCGGCGCGCAGGCCGGAGCCGACGGCCGAGGGCACAGCGGAGACCGCGGAGCGGGCCGACTCGGGCAGGTAGTCCGCGACGACCTCGGCGGCCTTTGCGGTCGCCGCGGCGGCGAAGCGGACTTTGTTGAGCCCGAAGAAAGGGGAGTCGAAGCAGATGATGGCGGCGATGTTGATTGGCAGGCTCGCGCGGGCGGGGCCGGGGGCCTGGGCCGCGGCGGGCGGCTGGGCGGCGGCGGCGTCGGCGGGGCGCTCCCAGGC
>JADGIZ010000122.1:0-24644 GCA_027604665.1 Polyrhizophydium stewartii | reverse complement strand
ATCGAGACGCAGTTTGCGGCCACGACGGTGCTGTCGATTGCGCACCGGCTCAACACGATCGCGGCGTTTGACCGCGTTCTGGTGCTCGACGGCGGCCGCATTGCCGAGTTTGATGCGCCGCATGTGCTTCTGGGCCGCGCCGGGTCTGTGTTTGGCGACATGGTCGATGCGACTGGCGCTGCCAACGCCGCCGTGATCCGGCAGATCGCGGCCGACCATCACCCCAAGACACAGTGAGCCTCACCGATGTCGGTGAGCAGATAAACAGATGATCGATGAGCGAGTGCGATGCATACGAGCCTTTGTTTCGGTGTCTGGTGTTGATGTTGGCTTTGAGCATCGTGCAGCACCGCTTGTTGCTCAACTCGTCTTGGTGCATTTGCATGTTTGTGTGTCGCGGCCAAGCAACAGGGCCTTGCAATAGAAAACGTGAATGAACACAAAGGCGTGGGTCGCAGACTTGCCACCGCGTTAGTCGTCCTCTGAAAAATGACGACTCGAGGTTCCTCTGTGCCCAGAGGCTTACAATAATACGATTGGGGCGGTTGATGTTCAACAAGATCCCCAGAAACCGCGTAGTGTTCAAGGATGCTTGTTGTCGCCGACTCGCTGATTGCCCGCGAGGGAGGGGCAGTCGCGTCGGCTGCCTTATATCCTCCGCCTGGCCACTAGGCGATCACGGAGCGCAATGGCAGTGAGGCGCGCCATGGAGACCGCTAGCATGGCGCATTGCCTGCGGGCGGTCCGTGGGAGGGAGCGGACGACATCCGGTGGGATCTGGGGTGCCCGCGGGCGGCGGGTGGCATCGGTTTGGGACTCTGGCTCAAGATCCAGCTGCTGGCGTCCAAGCGGGCCAAGCGCAACTAGTCACCCTTCGAATGAAGTCTGCTTTCTTTTTTCGGGCATCAAGGAGTGCTGTGTCTTCTCGGTGTGGCGAGCTTGACTGGTTGTGCGTGATACACAAGATATCGCGATTATCTGGCCATCCAGCCAGATTTCGGTCGTACATCGATGACCGGCAATCAGAATGGGATTGTCTTGCGATGCTGATTCAGCGTCCGCGGGAGCGCATCCGACTGTGAGTGCGCCGACATGGTGATCGATTCGTGGACGCCACAAGGTGTGTGTGTGTTGAAGGGGGGCGGAGCCCCCACTTTATTACGCATACCCTTGGGGCCTCGCGAAGGACGCCACAAGGTGCCGTTTCCGCTGCCATGCGGTTTTGGCTGGCATCTGGCACGGTCAGTTCCGGAGCGCGACCAATCTATGGCGCACAGTGTTCAGCTGCAGCGGTTTTATAAGCAGAAAGCGTTGCTGCTGCTTCGCCGCAGAAACGGGTGTGTCTGCGAGCACAGCGACACAGCGGTGGTACCAGCCGCACCACAAAATGCTGAATATGACGATCGCACGCAGCCTGCCGACAGCCGGGCCAGAGAGCGGCGGTGCGGCAGAAGTTTGTTTTGCGCGGCGGCAGGAGGCCGCTGTTCACACAGAGCCGTGGGCTTTGACTGGCAAAGGCTCTCACCTCGGGCCGCGGTATGGCTGTCTTGCGGCGGACAAGGGCTGATCCATTGCGCACATGATAGTCGCGAAAGGATCTTCATTCGGTGCGTGTCTCGGGCCAAACGGATTGCTGCACTCAGTTCCCAGCGTCAGTGTGTGTATCACGAGGCGACCTTGGTGGTCACCTGCAAGTGCGCAAGGTGCCAACGAGCGTGCACATCGCATGTGGAGACGACACTCGTGAGCGAACCCATGCACTTGTGGCGGCAGCAGGACGTTCCGACAGCTGGCAGCCTCATCCAACGGCGCCGACAAACTCTCGATATCAGGCGCTTGTGCGTGTCGGGGTATTCTGCGTTGTGGGCTGCAAGTCAGTTGTTTGTCCGACAACGCAGGCAGCAAGGCGTCCAGAAGGAGCTCTTACGCAGATGCAGCCATGGCGACGTTGAGTCGGTCTTGGTTGGTGCGAATCTGCGCACCCAGTGCAGAAGGCATCGGTCGTGATGCGTCAGCCAGACTCCACCGTCAGCACTGTCCGATGGTGGCGCTCGGCATGTCGCCGACGTGGTTTTGGCGTCGTTCCTGACGACACTCTTCCTGGTCCCGCTTTGGTGTGGCGAAACGACTTTGACCAAGATGGAGGGGTTAGAGCTGTCTCTCGAACTCGCGCGACTGGGCCGCCCTGGGGCTCCACGAGCGTTGCCGGCGCCTGCCGCTGAGAGGCCCGCGCTGTGCGCTCAGGCCGATGCGGCAGGCCGAGTGTGCTGCTAGCTTCCTGGTCGGGCTGTCGCTCACATCCTGGCTCGTTCGCATCCCAACCCGCAGACAAGAGAGCGACACCGGCAGCGGCTCGGGGCCAGAGCGCCTGCCGCCCGCCACCACGGACGCACAGCCCACACGGGGCATCCTCAAGCGGCGCTCTCAGACCGCAACAAAGCGCGGGTAAGTGCCTCCTGGCCTCGCGAGACGGCTGCGACCCGCCAGCCTCGCAGCCCAGGGAAGCCTGGCCCTCGTTCGACGACTGCATGGCGGACGATGGCGCCTCTGCGGCTGCAGCTGCAGCTTTGGCACCTTGCGTCGAACCCAGCACGGCACAGACCTGCTCTTGAGCAGGAGGAGCGAGTTGCAGACACTCTTCCCCTTACGGGCCTGAGCGTCGGCCGCGCTGCTCGATTGGAGTCGGTTCAGCATGCAGTCACGCAACGGCTCTGGATCGCATCGGGCCCAATCCCATCGACATGGCCGGACGCTGACGCAGGTGTGCAGGATTGTCTGGGACGAGGACAATCTCATGATTACCGAAGCACAAAAGAGCTCGACGATGAAGATTACCGAGCCCAAGACGCCGTTCATCCGGTACGACTCAAGCACCGACCAGCTGCTGGGGTCGACTGGTGCGTCTGCTGCGGCTTCTGCTGCGTCGCGCTACGTTCAAACGTCCTGACATCGTGGCTCGTTGAATATCGGGACGGCATTTTGGTGGTCGGTGCCGACAGCAACCGTGCCCCCACTCGAGCTTGCGGCAGCCATGGAGATCTCGCGCATGCGGTCGGACACGGAGCTCTCCGAGTCTCTGCCGAGTGAGCTCGAGGAGCGGATGCATGTCAGCGACGCGCGAGAGTGGCAGTCGGACACGGACGGCGACGACCGAGACGACGCGGAAGGCAGGTCCAGTCTGACTGTTCGCATCGTTGTCCAAAAAAGACATGGAGCGCTGACCCGAATGCATGTTCAGACAATTCCGAGCGAGCCAAACGGCAGCGATTCGACAAGTTACGCTCGCAGCACTACAACATGAGGGATGTCCTTCAGCGCGGGCGCGAGCTGATCGAGCACGAGGATGACGACAATGAGTTGGAGGACTTGGATCGCTTTTCGGACGAAGACGTTGGAGGTGCAGAGGACGCCGACGACGCCGACGACGCCGACGACGACGACGACTATGACGAGGGCGATTTTGACGCTGTGACCGGAGCTGGTGCGAGTGGGGTCACTGCGTCCCGGCCCGCGGAGACGGGATACCGCACGGCCAGCCCGCGCCGCACTTCCAACGGCCGCGGCGCCAGCCGGGGCCTTGCAATGGATGAATCCTGAGATGCCTGCGCCGCCGCCCGTGCCTTTTGCCTTGACTTGATGTGGCCCTGTCGGCCATGCGCCGTCATATGGCCGCTCCTCTGTGATGTCGAGTCGGCTCGAGACAGCCAGCACCGAGTCCCCGCATCCCGAGCCCGCCTCTGGTCCGTTGCCCGCGTCGCCCCGCCGCGGCGCAGCACGCGGGCTGCTTGCTGGCTGCAGGCGCGCCGGCGCATCCATACAGCTCTCCCTGCCTGGGCGCTATGCAGCCGTGGGCCGCGGGCGGCTGCCGCCGCAGCGTCCCAGGCGGGACACGCAGCGACAACGGCCCGTGTTGCCTCTCCCTGCGGGCCGACCCGGCGCCGGCGCAACCTGCTCGGCAGCCGCGCAGTGCTGCCCGCACGAGCTGCAGAGCAGTGCTATGCGCGGCGCCTCTGGCCGTCGGCCAGCCTGGGGAAAGCCGCCGCCCGCCGCCCAGGCGCACGCCCGCCCGCCGCGCCTTTGGTGTCGGCTCGTCCGCTGTTGCTGACAGCCTCGGCCGCCCGTGCCCCCAGCCTGACCCCCGACCGCCCGCGCCGACCCGCACTCCCCAATGAGGCCCAGCTCGGCGTCATCCGCGTCCGGAACCCGCTCCGCGAACACCACGCAGCCGCACGCGCAAGCGCCGGCCCCAGCACCAGCGTCCAACGTGCAGTCGCGTCCGCAGCCCGCTTCGGCATCCAAAGCAGGCTCGACGCAAAACACTGCTCCCCAGGCCGCCCGAGAGGCCAAGGCGGCGGCTGCCCCGCCGTTGCAACAGCAGCAGCAGCAGCAGCAGACGACTGCGGCGGCGGCAGCAGCGACTGGAAGGAGGCAGCCAAAGCCATCTCAGCCTGCGGCGACAGGCGCGGCGCCGGCCCCCGCTCTCCATAGCCTCATCCTGCCCATCGACGACCACGAGACAATCGTCCATGAGGCGTCACTCGGTGCGCTGAGACCAATGCAGCGCTCTACTGTCCCATTGGATGGGACACTATTTGGCTGACGCAGCCCCCCTGGCGCCGATGCAGCCGAATTTATGACCCGCGAGGAGTTGATAGGAGTTAATCGCCAGCTTGAAGAGCAATCCTCGGACCGCGAGCGCAAAGAAGTGCTCTACAAAAGGCTCATTGAAGCGGTCCGTGCCTGATCGCATGTGTTTGAACGCCGCTGCAATCTTGCTGACCTGGCGTATTGTGCGAGGGCAGTTTGGGGAAGCCAAGCGAAAGGAGCTCGAAGCCAAGCGGATCAGGAGTCGATTCGACTATGCGCTCAGAGAAAGAGACGATGGTGCGCCTGAACTCGACTTCCAGAACGCAATTTGGAAGCACATGATGCTGTTTCCATCCACTTCTGACTCGAGCTTGCTTCTTGTGCCAGCCATCGCCGAGAGGCAAAAGGCTGTCGCGCAGAGACAGAAAATCGAGTCGTTATGCCGCGAGCTCCAAAAGGAGAACAAACGCATCAAGGTGCGTGTCGCCTCTAGGCAGTGCCCGTCTGAATCTCCAGACGCGCTCGCACTTGCGCCAGCACATGTGAATCGCAAAGGCTGATGTGCGTCTGCCAGGACGAGGTCAAGCAAACCGCGGCTCAGGAGCAGCAAAAGTCGGCTGAACTCTCGACCCAGCTCGAGTCGGCCATGTGGCAGATCCGCTCCAGCCTCGAGGAGAAGCACGAGGACACGCGCCGTTGCTCTGAAGATACGGAGATGTGAGAAAACTCTCTTGAGCCGCACCAGCTGCTGTTGTCCGTGCACACCGCGCTCTGACGGCATCTCTCGTGCAACAGCCTCAAAGAGCGATTCCGCAACTTTCTGGAGCAGTACGAGCTGCGAGAAAGACACTTTCTGTCCATTGTCAAGTCCAAAGACCTCGAGTTTCATATCTGTCAGGCCAAATGCGAGCAGCAGCGCCAAAAGGCCGAGCAGGAGGCGAGCAAAGCCAAGTCGCTCAAAATTCAAATGTCCTCATTCGTTAAGACCGAGAACGAGCTTCGCAAGCAGCTTGCGGTCTATATTGAAAAGTTTCGGCAGGTATGGCATCGCGCGCGCGGTGCGCGAGGGTGCAATGCAATGTGTCTCGTGGGAATCTCACCAAGTGCCTATTTACTTGCGCCCACCGCCAGGTCGAGGCAACCCTCAACCAGAGCAACGAGCTTTTCCACACGTTCCGTCGTGAAATTGAGCAGGCAAGCTACCTCGCGTGCGAATGGTCTTGCCGCCATCGGCCCGCTCACAGTGCGCTTGATTGATTGCGTTGCAGATGGGCAAAAAGACGCGCAATCTGGAGAAAGAGAACGCCAACATCCGCACAAAATACGAGACGATGAACAAAACGATCCAGGATATGGCCGATGAGGTGCATCATATGCGCGACTCTGCGGCTCCCATGCGCTTTCGGCTGACCTTGACTTGGTGTGGCCTTGCAGCGAGCCAAGTCGCAGCAGGAAATTCAGGCCGTCACTGCCGCCAAGGCCAAGCTCGAGTCGCTCTGTCGCGCGCTGCAGACAGAGAGAAACAATCTCCGCAAGCTCGTCAGCTACTACGAGTCTCGCTTCAACAGCAAGCTTGGCAAGGCCGCACCTAACGGCGCAGCGCCAGATGCGGCGGATGTGCCCGACGGCGTGGCTCCACCTGATGCCGCAGGTTCCGATGCAACCGCGGCGACTGCAGGTGTTGATCCTGGCGCTTTGCCGGCGCCTGATGGCGCAGCAACCGCGGCCGCCGTCGCTCCCAACGGCGGGACGAGCACGGGCTCCGGCGCAGCTGCAAATGCCGTGAGCCGCCAATCAACCAGCGCCAACACCGGCGGCGCCGCGCGAACCTCGAATGGCTCGAGGGTGTGAAGGCGTGGATGTGATGGGTGCAACAACGTCAGCCGGCCAAGCGGTCTGCGCTTAGCGGCTTTGTCGTCCCTCGTACGATTTTAATGGTCTTTTATATGCCGTCCACAGGCACGCCGCCTCGCCCTGGTGCGCCTGCCGCCCAGGCTTGGGCGGCCGCCACCTGCGATTCCTGTAGCTGCGAGATCGGAACGAAAGCGACTGGCGGTGGGCTGTTGTCGCCGTTGGGTGCTTCAGGCTGGGCTGATGCGCTGTATGCGTTAAAGTCGAGTCGCGTCCGAATGATGCGCTGCTGGAGGCCAGCGGCAGCAGACGAGCTTGAGTCGAGCGAGTCCGACAGAGTCCGTGCAGCTTGGGCCATGCCGCGCGAGCACAGCGCATCGACGGCATCAATAAGCCCGGACACGGTTGGATCCCACAATGGCAGCTGCATAAGCAGACCAAGCGCGCGATCCGGAGCAGAGGAATGCCGGGCAAAATGGAGTGCAACAGCGTCGGACGCCTTGCTGCGGTGACCGAGAGCCTCGGTCAGGATATGCACGGCATGGAGCGAAGCCTCAACGTGTTCTTCGTCGCACACGCAGAGCGCGAGGGGAACGACAGTGTCCGAGTAGACTTTGCTCGAGCGAAGCCTCGTCCAGTGATCTTGGGATCCTTCCTCGAGCATGACCGCGGCATTCAGGACCCGCCACGCAGCATCGCCGTGACCTTGCAAAATAAGCGTGGATACGAGCGGCGCAGAGACCCTTTCATGAACACGATCGGCCTGCTCAGGTGTCTCTGCGCCGTTGACAATGTCTCCGACGATTTTCGCGACCACGTTGGCATGCCCGGCACTGGCAAGTTTGCCAGCGAGCTCGTTCGCAAGGTCGGATCTTTCGACTGAATCTGGATCTGAAGACACCGCCGCTGATAGCAGCGTAGCGAGGATATGTTCGTCGGTGCGGAGCGATTGCATCTCGAGCACAATGCGTCTGACGTTGGGATTGGTGCACAGCACCGCCAGCTCTGGTGAGCCCATGGACTCTAGCAGTTGTGCAGCAAGGTCATGACGCTGCAAAGCGTGGGCGACGGTCATGGAACTCGACGCTAGATCCAAGAAAGCGAGCGAACTTGCGCCGTACAGCGAGCGAGCGTGCGCCAAGACCGAGAATGCCTCGTCAATTTGCATGGACTTTGTGGAGTGCGAGATCATAAACTTGTAGATCTGCGGCGGAATGGCAGCCCCGGGATGCGTGCCTTGGTCGACGAGCGCCTGCTTCTCGGCAAAAGCGGCTACGAGATCAAGCGCCTCGTCGATATGGCGCGTGTGGCAGAGGGCGACGCATGCATTTTTGAGGTATGCGAGGTTGGGCGGGACAAACTGCTTGCGCGCTGTCGGCACGCTGCCTTTGGGGTTATCGGACGGCTGGGGATGCTGGGTTCGTTTGCGACGAGTCTGCGTCAGGCGCTCGACGAGCTGCCGATGCGCGCCAACCGCGGCAAGGAACATGCGCCGCCGCACAAACGAGTCAATAAGCACAACCAGTATGCCTGGCGACAGCGGCAAGGGCTCAAGGCGCATTGCATGCACAAGGGCGTCCACGCTCTTGTGCTCGCCGGCACGACAAAGCCCAGCCGCAAGGATTTCAAAAGCTGCGGTGTTTGGCCGTGGGAATGCCCGCTTCTGGTAGAAAAGCGACTGTTGCGAGTCGGCGGCGGGCTTTGATGATGCACGCGAAGGGCCTTGCGAGTCTAGAAAAGACGGGAGATCGGGTTTGACTGGCAATAGCAGAGAACCAAACGGCGTCTTGATGTGCGATCCTGGCAACGCATAGCCAGGCGACGTGCGCATGCACGTAAAGAGCTCCGCCGCCGAGTCGACGGCGCCGTGGGTGACAAGGTTGCGGATCAAGATCGTGTAGAGCTCGGGGCTGCCGCTGATGCCATGCGAGTGCAGCTTGTTGAAAAGCCGAACAAGGCGGCCCAAATCGCTCTGTTTTCAGAACGTACGGTCAGCTCAGAGACGGCATCTCATTCCGCTGTCAAGGCCAGCCGAGAGCACACCTGCTTCTCAAGCAGAGACGCAAGTGCCATAAACTGACTGCTTGTCGCGTGGGGCCCGAGCTTGTCGATGACGGCCTCCAAGACAGCGGTTTTTGTATTCACAGATCCGGGCGAGTCGGCCGGCGTTGTTTCGACAAGACCAAAGAGCTTGTGGCGCTCAAACTCTGACAGTGACGACGTCCGCAGTGCACTATCGACAAGCTCCGAGTAGACGTCCCAAGACGTGGAGGCCTGAGTCGTGCCCGCCGGTCGATGCTCCGTGCTCCTAGCAGGCTGCTGCCTTGGGTGCTGCGCGGGAGGCAGGAGGTCTTTTCCGGGCCTGTCGAGCAGCCGCGCTCTTGGCTTGGTGGGGCCGTCGAGGTGTCTGAAGAAGTGCTGGGTCAGCAGGCCGAGAAGCTGGTTCGAGGTGTCTGTGTCGCCGTCTGCGTCCTGCGAGCGCGCGGGACCGGGCTCGGACCCATGCTGCCCTGTTCCTGGCTTGCTCGAGACCGTGCGTGCCGTGGGAGCCTTTGCTGCGGCCGCTGCTCCCGTGACGGAAGCTGTCGCTCGAGGCGAGCGGGCTGCAGCGAGCGACTTTGCGATCTTGATCCGCATCGAGTCGGCCAAGCGGTCAAAGAAGCAATGACACCGACGCTCGCAAGACGGCCCTGTCTGGGCTGGACATCAACAGCACACGACTCTCGGTCGCAAGCACCGCGATCTCGCGCTGCCAACAGCACCATTGTTTCTGGCGTGCTCATCACAACCAAGTCGAGCCCAAATGCGGCACTTTGGCCAAGATCGTCGACAAGGCAAGGAGGCAGCCACCTCGGCGCTGCTCCGACCACCGTGCTGACCCGGCACCCGTCGCGCAGCCTCGCGCGCAGATGCAGGCGGCCATTGACGCGGGGCTCTCTATCAGCGTGGGTCTCAGCCTTTCTCGGCAGCCGTCTCCGCCGCAGACCCCACGGGCCGGCCTTGGCCGTGTCGCCGACCTTGCAGCGGAGGCCTTGGCCCAGGGGTGCCAGGCCTCCAAGCGTTGGCTGCTGACGCCGTGAGTAGGGCAACGTCGGCAAGTACCTAGAGTCGCTGCCACGCGCTACGCTGGACCAGCTTTACACCCAGCCAGCGACTTGCCTCGCCGTCCTGCGGTGAGTCTGGATCAACCCGCTGACTCTGGCGTCCGAGCAACACGCTGACCTCACTCGGGCGACGTTGCTGCCGCAGGATGCTGCCCAGCCTCGCAAAGCACACCGTGCTGCGGCTCCTGTATACATCTTCCGCAGTTCGGGAATCCGTGATCGAGTCCTGGGCACAGCCAGAGCATAGCGGGTGGGTGCTGGCACACCGCCAGATGAGTATCTCACAAGTCGCCACCGTGGAGCCCCTGGCCTAACTGCTTCAAATGCAGGATATTTTTGGATATTCTTGGCGGCCTCTCAAAGCTTCACATCGTTTCGCTGGGCTCGGATGGTGGAAAGCGCACGGTTTCCATCAACGTCGTCTTTCAGACGAATCTGCATAATGCCCTGGTTGGCAGGTGCGGAGACGTTGATAGCGCGGGACAGGATCATCAGCTGCGAGCATGCACGCTCACGCTGCGCCTAAACTTGGATCCTTCAGTGGTGCCCATTCGTCGTTTGGCCTGCCGAGCGAGTCGTCGGACAAGCACCGCCCGACAACGGCGTTCCTGGATCGGTATGCAACAGAGTGCTGGGAGTCTGTCCTGCACTATCTCGTCGGCACACCTTCAGAGAAGCGGCCAAAGGTTGCGTGCCGTTTTGACGGATTTATTCTTTGGAAACTGTCTGACACTTTTTGTGGGCGGCTCGCGGCTCGTGGCCCACAGGCGATCGTGAAGCTGCTTGAGAAGTCGGGGCTGATGGCCGTTTCTCCGTACGGTACAGTCGCCTGCCCATCATTTCCGCGAGTCGACGCTCACACTGCGGCGCAGGACCGACGGCGAACTGCGCATCACGTCCAAGGGATTCCAGTTCCTTCTGCAGGATGTGAACGTTCAAATATGGGCCTTTCTTTTGCAGTATCTGGATATGGCCGAGGCAAGATTGCGTATCTGCGCACGTCTCTAAGCGCGTGCCTGACCCGCTTCCCCGCAGCAACTCAACATGCAACTCGTGGAGGTGCTCAATTTCTTCTTCCAGCTCGGCAGCCTTGAGCTTGGACAGGTACGCAAGCGAAGCGCGGGCAACGATGCAGCTGTTTCAATGGCGGCACATGCGAGTACATCTAGCTGACGGTTTCATGCAAGGATTACTCGATCGAGACGCTCACACCGACGCAAAAGCACATGCTCGACGACCTCAAGCATCTGGGACTGATATACCAGCGCAAGGTAAGCTGCACTGTCACTCACTTGCCTCCTGCCTGTCACTGACAATCCCTCGTTATGGCCCGGTCCTGCTCAGAAAAAATCCACTCGATTCTACCCAACACGGCTCGCGACGTCGCTCACCTCTGGCTCGTCAATGTCTGTCTCGCTCACTTCGCGCGACCAAGCAGCCGAATCCGAGGGCTTCATTATAGTCGAGACAAACTACCGCGTTTATGCGTACACCAACTCGCCGTTGCAGATCGCCGTGTTGAGCTTGTTTGTCTCGATGCGCGTGCGCTTCGCCAACATGGTGATCGGCCTGATTACTCGTGACAGCGTGCGTGATGCACTCGCAAAAGGCATCACTTCGGATCAGGTGCGCCCTGGAAACGCCGACGTGACACCGCAGCGCCGAACAGCGACCGTGGCTGACGGATCCGCGCTGCGCTACTTTTCGTTTACAGATCATTGCATACCTTACGACTCACGCACATCCAGAAATGCGCAAGAGCGTAAGCAGAGCGGTCGAGCTCTGAACAGACCATGTTTTACGCTGCTGACATGCGGGCCCGCTGCTGCCCCAGTCTCCCGTGATTCCGTCCACCATTGTTGATCAGATCCGGCTGTGGGAAATGGAGAGGAACCGGCTGCGGATTTCGCGCGGTGGGCTTTCCTGCCGACTGAGAACCGCGTATGGCCGTTTTCTGACTGCATGGTGGTCTCTATACAGGCTACCTGTACCAGATGTTCTCGCGCGAGCAGGATTACCGCGACATTCTCAAGCAGGCAACCGACTTTGGCTACGAGCTGTGGCATTCGGACGCCAAGCGCTTGATCGTTGTCTCCAACGAGGGACACGAGCATATCAAAGCTTTTGTTGCCCGGCAGCGCCAGCAGCAGCAGCAGCAGCAGCAGCAGCGTTGACTCGTCAATGAATCCGCATCAGAGTTTCCGGACATTTCATGTTCGGACGCGGTTCGTCGGCGCCGACAGCCCGCACGAGCATCGAGGCCTTCGCGACACGAGGCGGCAGCAGCGGCAGCGGCACCTCGCGCACCGCCGCCGGTGGCTTGTCGGGCGAGCGACGGCCGCTGACTCAGCGCCTCGGCCGCGGCGGCGCTGTTTCCAAGAAGACCGCACCCGGCGCTGGCGCCAGGACGCCGCCCACGCCGCCCCTCTCGCAGCCGAGCCGCCTTCTCCAGAGACAAGGCTCCAAGGAGGCGCATGACGCCCACGCGGGCACGCGGCTCGTGCAGACGACGCTGCAGCTGGGTCAGCGGCGGCCTTCTGCACGCACGTGCAGCGAGTGCGGGATGGAGTTCGTTGCGGGCGAGGACGAGGACCAGAGGCTGCACCGCGCATACCACAGGACCTTCCTCAATGGCGTCCGATGGGTGTGTGCATGCGAAGCACCGCAGAGTCGCAAGTCATGCTCACGCCCTTGACCGTGCAGAGGAACGTTGAGCTGCCGCAGCTGTTTATGGCGGCCGACCGCTCCTACATCGTGCATGTCACGCTGCTGAGCAGCCCGCGAGAATGGACCAAGGTTGAGTGTCGATATCCGTGAAGCTGGGCTGGGCGTTACGAGCTGACTGTGAACGACCTGAATTAGCTCATGGATCTGCTGCAAGTCGTTGACAGGGAGCTTGGGGCAGTTCCGAGCGAGGCGCCTCCTGGGGCTGCATGCCAGGTGCAATGCACATCGGCCCCTTAATCTGCCACGGGCGCCAAGCTCACACGCACCCAACGACTCAGGGATTCGTCTGTCTGGGCGTTAACGGCAATGTCAAGGGCTGCACGATTGCCGAACCGATATCGATTGCATATGAAGCAGTCAGCACAACCGAGTGCTCCGAGTAAGCTGGAATATGCCCTTTTTCCGGGCAGCAGAACCGAGATAGATCACTTATCTGACTACGACTGCTCGTCATGCAGTAATCCCAGCGCCGCCATCTGCGGCATTAGCCGCATCTGGGTTGCGGCCGCCGACCGCCGCAAGGGCGTTGCGACGCGGCTACTGGACGCTGTTCGGTGCGGAATCCGGGCTTGTCAAACAAAGTTTATGCCAGGGATGATCCAGCCCTGCTAACCTCTGTACTGCGACCGACGATATTTATGCATGCCTGGTAGACACCGCTTTGTGTTGGGCTGTGAGCTGGCCCGCAATGCGCTGGCTTTCTCGCAGCCCACGAGCGCTGGCCGGCATCTCGCAAGGCAGTACCTGGGCGAGCGCTATAAAGTGTATCGATGAGGCCGCCCTGGAGGTGGCGATGGTCAGATAGCGGCTGCTAGACCCGTGCGTGTGGGCATGTGTGTGCCGGTCAGTGGGGGCGTGGTGAAGGCGTGCGAGACACCCAGTCGGAACTTCACTTGCGATCCGCTCTTCGCACCCGTGAGCCCGCCCGCGGACCCCGTGGCCCCGACCGCGCCTGGCCGCTTTCGACGCTTACCGACCAGCTCCGCGCTGCGCTCGGTTGCCCCGCGGCACGCCCGCATGCTCTGGCCCACCCTGCCCCGCGCGCACGCACGCCGGCGTCGCCCACGCCCAGAGCAGCCCGCCCACACGCCAAGAGCGATCCGCCCTCATGGACACGACGTTCGAGATTCCGCTCCACAGACAGGGCAACCAGGAGGTGCTCGTCGTAAACACGGCGACGCTCGAGGACCCCACATCCTGGGAGGCCCTGCTCAATGTCCTGATATCCGAGGGAATCCAGCTCTCGTACTTCCTCGAGTTTGCGGTAACGAGCGCCGTGAGCGAGCGACCTCTGGCTGCTGGCGGCTGACGTCGCGACGCCAGCTCCAGTACTACCGTCTCGGTCGCATGGAGACATTCGACAGGTTTCTCGAAGCCGCTCTCGAAACCTCCGCAAGTGCGCCTTCGCCGTAGCGCCGCTGCGAGCGCAAGCGCGCACACTGACCTTTCTGCTCCAAGCCCGCTCGGGAGAGGATGTGATTGTGATCCAGATACTCAACGCCATGGCCGCCCGCAGCATCGAGCTCGCCGAAGCCAATGCCGCCGAGTTCGACACACACACTGCCAACGCAACGTCGCTGCTCAACCGCGCAGAGAGCATGGACCGCATGAACTTGCTCACCATCGTCGGCAAAGGTGCGCCTTGGGCGGCTGTGGTTGCGCCGAGCTGCCGCCAGGTGACTGATATGGCATGGGCACTGCGCCAGCCAATCTCATGCTGGTCCGCAAGCAGCTCTACCAAGCCATGTACAGCTTCCGCGGCGCTCTGCAGCAGGACGCCAACTACCTGCCTGCTTTGCTGGGCCTGGTGCGACGACGTTGTGGTGGTGGCCAGAGCCCCGGCTGCATTCTGACCGCCGCATCCCCGCCGCACACACCAGGCCACCGTCGAATTTCAAAAGGGCGACTACAAGGCGGCGCTGATGCACTACCAGCGTGTGCTCGTCCTTGTACCAGACATCCAGCCGGACGTGCGGGTCCCGATCGGCTTGACCTTTTATCACCTGGGGATGGAGGCCGAGGCTCGCGCTGCGTTCTCGCGCGCACTTGAGCTGGTACTTGTTGTTTGCTGATCTCGCAGTCTGTGGCTTCTGCGCTAATGTCTGACATGTGCTGCCCGCGCACTATTTGGCAGAACCCGGAGAACGTGGACGCTCTGGCCCTGATTTCTGTGATGGAAACGAACAAGGCCAGAAACCCATCAACGCCCGACAAAGACCGCGGAGAAGCGTCCAAGAAGGCCAACAGTCTGATTTACGGCGCATACAGTCTGCACAGAAAACATGCGGTCATTTTCAACCAGATGGCCGAGCGCTTCTTCCTCAAGGGCTCCGACAACAACGAAAAGGTCAGCAGCGAGTATGGCCTTATTTGCAGCGAACTGCTGTCGCAAGAGGCTCATGTATGCATCATGCGCGCAGGCCAGGATTATGGCTGAGGCGGCGCTGCGCTCGGCAACCAACAAGGTATCGCGCGGCGACTCGTTGGCCATCAAAGCCAAGATTGCCCAGTCCAACAAGCGCTACGAAGAAGCACATACCCTCTTTGCCGAGGCACACCAGCTCAATCCCGACTCAATCGCCATCCAGCTTGGCCTGGCTCAGTCTCTGATCTTCAAAAGTGCGTCTTGTGGCCTCCATGATCCGCGCGCGCTCCTGTTCTTGCCTGTTGACACGGCAAGCAGAAAAGTACACTGAGGCCGTAACGCATCTGGAGAGCATTCTGTCCAAGGAGCCCAACAACTACGAGACGCTGATGGTAAGCTGCAGCCGCTGGATCTCGCGGGGCCGCACGCCGCAGAGTGTCGGCTGACAGTGTGCTGCTTGGCCAAGATCGCGGCGGCCGTGTACGCGCAAGTTCCTGAGATGGCGAACAAGGCTGCCGACGCCTACGAGCGGCTAAAGAAACTGCTGCGTGCCTCTCAGAGCGACGGGATCCAGTCCAAGACAACCCCAGGAGACGACAGCTCTCTGAACGACCCAGAACTGCTCATCGACATTGCGCGCTTTTACGAAAAGACAGATATCAAACAAGCTCAGTCCGGTGCGACATGATGCTTGGCCAAACTGCCAGGAGAATATGCGCTGAAGCGGATGTCTGCTGACTGACTGGCTGCGCATGTCCCAGCACTCGAGCGCGCGATTTCGATCTTCGAGACAACGCCAAATGTTGCTGTGCCGCCCGAGCTGTACAACAATCTTGCCGTCCTGTATCATCTGGAGGCGCTCAAGCCGCAATCCTCAAAGGACGCTGCCCAGCAGTCCATGAACGCCGCTGAGAGGCTGTACCAGCGCGCGATGGAGGCCGGGTACGAAGGTGTCGAGGCGGTGAGGCGAATCGAGGACGTGCGCACAACGATCAAGTACAACCTTGCCCGCCTGAGCGAGTCTCGCGGCAGCGCCAAGGGTGCCGAGTCGCAATACCTTGATATCCTGAAGGTTCACCCGTCATACGTCGACGGTGAGACGACTTCAATTGTTCGTCATCGCCAGAACGCTTGACGTGCGCTGACTGTCAATGGTCCTTGCGATGAAGCGATTCTTCGTCTGGGGTGCATCGCCCTTGAGCAAGGCAAGATCGAGAATGCGCTCCAGCACTTTGCGGACGCGCTCGCGATCGACGACAGGAACGTCCGTGCCTGGTCCCTTGTTGCAAAGGCTCACATCACCAACAAAATGGCTCGACTCGCTCGCAAGGCTTTCGAGAAAATCCTCCAGGAGATTGACAAGTACGACACGTACGCGCTGTGCCACACGGGCAACATATGCTTGCGCTTTGCCCGCAGCGATCCGAAGCAGGTGGGATGCTGTGCGGTTGTGCGCAGCCTGTGCAGCGTCGTACTGGCGTCTGCCTCTGCGTTCTGACTCGCATCAACGGATCAGTGTGACATTCACTGCAAGCGCGCCGTCGAGTTCTTCACAAAGGCTCTGCGCCAAGATACGCGCAACGTGTACGCAGCAACCGGCATCGCGATTGCCTTTGCGCAGCTTGACAAACTCGAGGAGGCTCGTTCGCTGTTCACTCAGGTGCGATGGCACTCTATTTTTGGTCCGCTGAAAGTGCGCAAGCTTCTGACGTGTGGCGCAAACATTTAGATCCAGGAAGCTGCTTCTTCCAACACAAACGTGACAGTGAACCTTGCTCACGTTCTTGTTGAGATTGGACAGCCGCACGCGGCCATTCCTCTGGTAGCGTCGACGCAGCTGATTGTGCGTGCTTGAGCGGCAGTGGCTGACACAGATCCGCCTCCTGCGCCGACACGGGGTTCATGTGATAGTACGAGAGTGTCGTGAAACGCGGATCGGCCACGGATCTCGACGTGATTCGGTCCCTGGCTCGTGCGCATTACATCGTTGCCAAGACCGAGAAGCTCCCCGATGTGATGCATACGGTCGCCAAGCGGCTTGAGGAGGTGTGCCGACGCGAGAGGGGCTGCACTTGCGTCTCGCGGCACATGAGTTGTAGCACTGACTGGCGATTGCGCAGGCCGTTGCCCTCAGCCCCAACGACCTCTCTCTCAAGTACAATCTCGCGCTTGCCAAGCAGCAGTATGCGCAGCTCCTCAACGACCAGCCCAAGGAAAAGCGGCCTCTTGCGGCGCTCCGCGAGGCGGTTATCGGGCTTGAGACGTCAGAGAAGTGCGTGTGCCTGTTCCAGCCTGCCAGCCCAAGATGCGTGAGCTGACTGGCCGCGGCGTTTCTCGCTCGAACAGGATCTTTGATGAGCTGAGCAAGCGCCGGGCGGATGCCTCACTGGGCTACGATGTGGAGCGTGCGCGAGAGCGCGCCAATTACTCCAAGGGCGTGCGTCGCGTCACCGAGAAGAAGATACACGAGACTGAAGTCCTGGACAGGCAGCGCGAGGACCGCCTGGCCGACATCCGCGCCAAGCGCGACGAACTGGCCGAGCAGAAGCGTCGCGAGGAGGAGCATCGCAGGCTGGAAGAACAGCGCCAGCAGGAGGAGCTTGCCGAGATGCGCCGCAGGATCAAAGAGCAGGTTCAGCTCGAGAACGAGAAGATGCGCATCGCGCTCCAAGAGGAGAAGGAGCGTGCCGAGCGCCGCAAGAGCTCGAACCGCGGCGGCGGCGGAGGAGGCGGCGAGGACGACGATGAGGACGAGGACGACGATGCTCGCAGGGGCGACTCGGACGGCGAGCCGCGTCGGTCCAGGTATGCTTGCGGGCCCTGCTCACCTGTTGCACAACTGCGGTTGCTCATAGCGATACTCCTCGCAATCGCAGCAAACCAAAGCAGAAGCGCAAGCGCAAGGAGAAGCCTGCCCGTGCAGAAGGCCCGTCGAGCGACGAGGATGACGAGGAGATGCGCATCAAACGCGCCAAGTCGTCGGGCATCCGCTCCAAGCTATCTGCCGCGGTCATCGACAGTGACGAAGACTGATCCGCGGAACGGACCGGTCGCTGGGACGTTTTATTTGCTCTATTCTTCGCTCCCGCTTTCATCGGTGTCGCTGGAAGATGCGCCTGGCAAAGGGGAGCTGCGATCTGCACCACCGCCATCTGCGTCAATGAAATCGTCGTCGTCGTCGTCGTCGTCATCGTCTTCGCCCTTTGACTTTTTCTTTTTCTTCTTGTCGCCATCCTCTGCGTCTTCGAGTATAAAAGCATACGTTCGGCTCTCCCGCTTGGTGATCTCGCTGTTGTCGTCTGCGGAGAGACCCTCTGCAAACCCAATCGTGCGGCGGTGCGAGTACCGCGGGAACGCCTTGTGGTCAAACACAAACGACTTGAGGCAGCGCAGGCCGACGCTGCGCGCGAGGGCCTTGACCTCCCACAGATCGTACGGCGGGCCGGTCTTGAGGGTGACAAAGGCCAAGCCATCCGCGGCATCACGGTGCCGCGCGCGGCTGGTCAGCAGCTTCTGGACAGAGTGCAGAAACCCGCCGACCAGGATCTGGTTCTGGCGCACGTTGCGGTCCTGGTCCTTGATGCCCATACCGACGTGCGGGAAGTTGAAGATGGCCTTTGTGAAGCGCTTGCCCTTGAGCGCCTTGGTCGCCGCCAGGTTGGTCGCGTCGACGCCAAAGAGCACCTCGGCGCCGAGGTCGGCCAGGACCGACAAATGCTCTGCCGAGTCGGGGTACTTTTCGCGCACGACCTCCTCGGGGTCAAAGCCCGTTGCAGTCAGCGACATGGCGCCCTGCGTCTTTTCCGCGAGCGAGGCGGCGAAGCTGAAGTTGCCCTCGCCGACGAGCAGGACGGTGTCGTCGGCAGAAAAGTCGAAGCCATAGAGGCTCTTGCCGCGCACCGGCGCTGCGCCTGGCCCGGCGGCCCGCCTGGCGCCAAGACCGTGCGCGGCGCACTCGCGCTGGGCGTGTGCCGTGCCGCCTGCAGCCGAGCGTGCCCCGGCGGCCGGCCGCTTGGACGCAGGCGCCACGAGCTTCTTGCGAAGCGCGGCGAGCTTGGGTTTGGCGTGTCGGGGCATTTCGGGAAGACGTTCATTTCGAGCCACTCATCGCGCCTCGATCAAGTCGTCCGGCTCGATGCCAATGTCCGCCAGCGACTGCGAGGGATCCAGCCGCTCGCCGTCAAACTCAAACTTTTCGGGGTTGAGCTTGAGCTTCGCCGCAATGTGCGCGATCGTCGTGGTCTGTCGTGCAAGAACGGGCGTCAGACGATGGTCAGATGTCGATACGGCCGAGACTGGCAACCCACCTCGCTGACTTTGACTTTGCTTGTGCCTGACGCTGTGCGCACCTGGATACTGAACCGAGTCTGTGCCTCAGGCTGCGTCAAGGGATCCCCGCCCGAAGCCTGCGAGTGCGCCGTTGCGGACTGGCGCTGGCCATCGCCCAGCATTGCGAGATAATGCTCGTTGGTGTATGCGACTGCATCCAACGATCGGCACACGACGTCAGCCCATGGTCGATTTAGACGATCAAAGCGTGGATGACGACGCACCAAGGGTGTCCAGCTCGGTGACGCCGCTGTCAAAGACGAAAGCGTGAGGCGACAGGCGAGCGCCTCGAAACGTCACAACGAGTGACGATGCGTCGACCTTGACCCGGGAGGCGATAAAGTCGATCAGCAGCTGCACTTGATGCTCCTGCAGCACAGAAATGGGTCAGACTCAAGCCCGCTGACGGCACTGCGATCTTCCCACAATGCAACGCATTGCGCTATTACATCAGAGACTTTGATCTTGAGCAGCTTGTGAATGCCCGTTGGGTCAGAGTGCGGCCACGTCTGGAACTGAACGCGCAGAATGATCTGCGGCATGCCCGCGCGGTTGGCTGCACGCCGCGGCGGAGCAAGCGGGGACAAGGGCAACTGGGCCGGCATGGTCTGCTGCACGGCAGTCGAGGACGGCGCGCCATCTTCTGGTGCCTCCTGCGCCCAGCCATCGTCGGCGTCCGGGTCGACCGGATCGCTGTATAGCTCCTCGAGACTCTTCCTAAAATATGCCAGCAGCAGCAGACTATGCGTTAGACAGCGTCATCATGGCGCCATGAGCAGCAGATGTTCGTACTTGATCTCTGCAAGCTCGGCCTTGGCCGACGCAGGCAGATCGGCTGGCGGCGGCGTCAGCGAGACTTCGCGATCAAAGGACCTGCGGCGCGGGAACGGTACAGGCTCCTGCACGGCAACACTCGCGCTCTTGCTCTCTGCCACAGAGACGGCGCCCGCCGCCGCCAAGGCGCTGCCGGCGCCATTGCCGTCGTCGTCGCTGTCACTGTCGTCCTCGAGGTCGAGCAGAATCGCCCGCTTGCGAGCCAGCGCCGCGCGGGCCTCTGAAGTCGGTCAGCAGACACAGACACCACACGTTACCAGCGTGCGAGCTCATGCCCACCAGCAGCGCGGTCAACGTCTGCATTAGCCGAGCGCCGGATCCGCGAGACGGACTCGCTGCCGCCGAGGTCGAAGAAGTCTCCCTGCGCTCGCGTTGCTCTGGAGCCCGTCTTGGGCTTGGTGCCAGCCTTTGTCGCGGATTCCGCTGCCGCTGCCGCTGCCGTCTGTCTCCCGCCGGCGGGCCGCGCTGCGTCTGCGGCGTTGCCCTCGGGCTCGGGCAGCTCGCGCTTGGGCCGTGGCATGCTCGTCGGTCAAGCCAACGGCGGCGTGAAGCCCCCATCGGGCGTCCGGGCACGCGTCGTCAGGAAGCGGCTCTGGTTTGGACACCCCTCCCACCGACGCTGCCTGCTGCTTGCCTGCCAGCCAGCCGAGACATGCGATCCCTGGCGACGGCGCCGGACCTTGCCTCAGCGCTGCAGACGCTAGAAGAGCTTGCGAGCGAGCGTGCAGCATCCACGCCGGCGCACCACGCCCGCGCTCGTGCGACCCAGGCTCTGCTCGTCAAGGACAGCTCGCTCAAATGGGTTCTGTGCCTGACGGACGCCGAGCGCGAGCGGCTGTTCGAGGCCCACTACACCCTGCCGTGCGGGTCGGACGAGGCCGACCCGTGCCTGATCAGCGCCGTCGAGACACTCCTTGCCGCGCTGCGTGCGAGCACGGCACCTGCGCACAGGCGGTTCCTTGCCGCTACGCTCGTGTCTGTTGTGGAGTTGCACTCGGTTGCCGACTTTGCGAGGGTTGCGCTCGCTGCCGCTCCGCCGCAGGCCGCCGCCTTGGCGCTGTGGTCGAGGTTCAGCAGAACATTGGCGTCTCTCCCTGATCTGGCGGCTGAATTCGAGCCTACGCTCGCAGCGGGGTCCGTGGTCTGCAATGGCAGCATCTGGACATTGACTTACTTGGCTGACGCAGATGCCGCCCAACAGCCATCTCGGCCGCCGCATCGTGGCCGAGGCGCGCCATCTGCTCGCTGCCAAGACCGACTATTCCAGAATGGAGTGGAACGAGCAGTGCGTTGCTGTGATTCTGCAGGACTGGCTCAAGCGCGGACACACCGGTGCGAATCCGCGTGCACGCTGTCGTTCTGGCACGGATCGGCTGATGCAGTTGTGCAGACGGCGTTGTTCAGCCGATTTCAGAGTTTGTCAGAGAATACGGAGGATCAAGTGGACAGCCAGAACTTTGGCCTCAGGTGCTTGGACGCATGCAGCTGCATGAAGCATGCATCCTTCTCAAATCAGCTGTCGAGAACATCGTCGAGTCAGCCAGCACGTTCGGTGGGTCTCTCGCTGACGTGTCTCTCATTGATCCGGCTAATTCAAGCGAGTGGATACAGAAGAGGCGCACGGGAACCTGTTGACGCTGATTGGCCGCGGAAAGCTTGTCGCCGATTTCGCTTGCTGGGCGGCGAGGCAACAGTCGCTCGGGGTTCGCTCGAGCGACGTTGTTATGTGGATCGTATGCAGGGATGCCGGTGAGGCTGCCGCAAGATTGGTCCCTGCGATCCGATTGCTAAGACGGACGGCAGAAACGATTGCCTGGGATCGCGTTATTGCGACTCTGTCGGCCATTTGGACGTCCCGTGATTTCGCTGCCCGCGGAGAGCTTGATTTCCAAAAGCGTATGGTGCTGCACGTAGCTTGATGTAAACTGTTGCTTCAGTGCTGACAGAGAGCCAGGCGTCTTCACGAGTCTTGTTCTCGCCACCCACTACTGCTCTGCAGAGAGACTGCAGGCGAACGAGAATGCCAGACTCATTCTGACGTCTATCCCCCACTTCCTTGAGGTCGCCAGCCTGCCGGCACGCAGCCTTGGACTGGTCAGTTGTTCATGATCCGTGCGACTCTGCGAGAGTGTGCTAACTTTTTAGTTTCAGCACTTTGCGGAGCTCTTTTCCCGCCGAATCCACCCGCAGATCAAGCTTGACTTTGGACAGCAGCCTCACGCCTCCGTCAAGGACGTTATCGAAGCGCTTCGCCCCGAAAAGGCAGCGGAGAATGCCTCGATTGTCAAGGCATGGGCGCAGAGTGCGTATCGACTGTTCGCAGTGCTGGATACAGAACTCAGTCGCTGACCAGAGATGCAGCTCGTGCTCAGCCATTGGCTGCAAGCAAGGCACCTCTTACGGAGACCACAACCAACAAACCACCGACGGTGTCAGCAGGTCGGCCAAGTGCACTCGAGAATCCCGACGTCGATGCAACATCTTCGCGGCTCGCGAATCGTCTACTCATCGAGGATGATGATGATGATGATGATGAGGACGACGACGACGACGACGACGACAGAGGCGACAGAGGCAACAAGGAGGATGAGAGTGACGGTGAGTGTTGCTTGCGCGAATCATTGATGTGCCGGATAGTCCTCGCATGCACAGGCTGACTCCCACGCAGCGTCAGGCGACGAATCCCAAGCAATTGGCTTCTCAGGAAACCAAGCAAGGCGGCGCAACCCGCACAGAAAGGGATTCCTATCCGAATGTCTTGCGGCTCTCAAGACAGACGACAAGCCCGACCAGTTTGAGACCTGCCTTGCCGACCTGGCCGGTCTTGTGCGCGTTTCCACCGAGATTGAAATCGGTGGGACTGCTGAAATGGCACGTTGTCTTGAAGAGCGCATGTCTGACACCTGCGGCTTGCGCCTCAAGACGAAATGCACAAGGAGATCTGCTCCCGGCTCGTCTCGCTCCAGGATCTCTTTGATACGCCGGGCTTCGAGGAGCTGCGGATGAATGCCTGGGTGGCTATTCTCGAGCGCCGGCCGAAAAAAACAGCATCGTAAGTGTCTCTTTCGACGGTCTCCTTCGTTTCAAGGCTCACGCTCAATCAATTCTGTCTAGTCACTTGGCGCAAGCCCTTTTCGACAAGGACTGCACGCTATCCACAAAAATGTGGATCCTTCGGTCGTGGAAGTCGGTGTTGCTCGACGACTTGCCGGCGAAGCAGCCGCTTGAATCGGTCTCTATTCCTTCCTCACAAAGCAGAAGCAGCAGCGTCAGCATGCCGAGTCGCGGCGCGCGGGCCAAGGCTGCTGAGCAAGTTTCTCTCGTCGCCGAGTTCCTGCTTCTCGCTCTCTTTGATCAACTGAACCTTCCCAGGTGCGTGCAAACCTAAGTCACGCAAACCGCACAGATTGAGACTGACGCTCGCGCGACGATAGGAACTGGCAGATGGCGTTTGGCCGAGACGACATGTTCAGCTTTGCCCGAGAGATCCTCAGCACCATCAAGCTTCTCGCACTGTCTGCAGGTCGGAACACGCTTCCTCTGGGCTGTCCGATACCCTTCCGCTGACGCGTTGTTGCCCGCGGCGCAGCCAACTCTCCCAACCGACTGCAGCTTATGGAGGAGCTGGCGCTCTTTCTGCAAGGCTTTGAAAATCAGCCCAACCGGATCATGTTCATGGCCGATCTTGTCGACCTTGCCAAGATCCAGGCTCTTGGTGCTCAGATGGACTAAACGGGTCTGTCCACGGCTGGCGCCGAGTCATCTGCGTCGGCCAATGTCGACGGTTCGTGCCGTGCGCGGCATCTTCATTCGAGGCGCTCAGCGAAAGCCGCTCAGTCGCGCTTGAGCTCGATCAGCTCCCTGGTCCTGCCGTCCCTTGTAATGGTGTATATCTCAAGGAAGTCGCCCGTGTAGATGTCGCGCTCCGTTGCCGAAGTGAAGCCATCCTTGACGAGGAGGGTCGCCCTCTGAGCTGTGAGCTCGCCCGGAGGCAGCAGCTCGTGCTTGTGGCCCATCTGAGCAGTGCAGACACGTCAGCGAGATCTCCAGGATGGCTTCTTTACGAGCCATTGCGCACCTGGCTGTCGAGGAAAGGCTGGATCAGCTTGCTGGACGATCCAGAGCACTGCCAGAGGTGCTTTTCGATTGTGCCGACGGGGTCGAAGCTGAACACGCATCCGTTGCCTGATGCGGGAGCAGTCAGCGGCTCGCGGTCTGCAGCCCGGTTCCGGGCCACCGTGCGACGCACCGTTCTCGTTCATGCCGCCAATCGTGACCCATGCGAAGTAGGGGAAGAAGCGCTTGCCGTAGAGCATGGTCGAGACCATGTGCGCAACGGCCTGCGTGTTCATGGGCTTGTCGTGCTTGAACTGGTACCACTGTTGACGCAGCGACAGGTCCGTCAGCCGTCGCTTCGGTCGTGCGTCCTCGGCGTGCGAGGCAGTCCCACCTCCAGGCGCTGCTCGACGCGCTTGGCGAGGGTGCTGGCGTCCGCCTGCATGCCGCCAATGGCCAGCACGCTACCATTCGACCTGCGGTGCGCCGAGAGTCGGCGCGGCGTCAGCAAGCCGCGGGCGGCCGAGCGACTGCCGAAGCTTTCGAGCGAGGCGGCGGCGGCGGCCGTCGACGCACAGGGGATAGAGCTTGGGCGAGTAGCGGGTGTTGATGTTGTAGCCCTCGCTCTGGCGGGTGTCGGCCGCAATGACGCAGAAGTCGCTGCCGGCCACGGCCAGGGTGGTGCTGCGCGCGGGCGTCAGCGCTCGCATCCAGATCGCGGACGGACCAGGGTGCGCGGGCAGCTCGGGAGCGTCGCGGCGGGCGGCGGCGGCCCGCGCGCGGTGGGCGGG
>JADGIZ010000121.1:0-24770 GCA_027604665.1 Polyrhizophydium stewartii | reverse complement strand
CGTCTGGATCAGAGCACACTTTGTTTCGGCCCGGGGGGGGGGGTGGCGCCGGCGGCCCTCTCGGTTTCAAACCCGGGCCATGGGGGGGCGCGCGCGGCCCGCCCGGCCCGCCAAGCGCCGGCGGCCCCGCCGCCTCGGCCGGTGCCTCCCCATCCAGTGCGTATCCGCCCCAGCATGCGGCCCTGCCGCAGCCGTCGCAGCCACCGCAGCCGTCGCAGCCATCGCAGCCATCGCAGCATGGATACACGCAGCCCGCGTACCAGCAGGGTCCTGGCGGGCTCGACATATCGTGAGCACCACGCAGTCTGCCCTGCGCGCATGAGGCCGTTGTCTCTTTCTCGGAATACACAGCGTTTCTCGACTCCCGTCCATGTCCTTGCCTTGGCTGCTGATTTCGCCGTTTGTCCGCACATCCGGACGGCGAGGCAGCAGACATGCGCCGTTCGCTCGCCCCCTCCAACCGACGGCCGACTGCCCCCGCGGCTCCGCCCGCCGCCGCAGCCCCGCTCGTTGGCGGCCTGGCCGGCGCTGCGCGCCCTGCGGCCGTGCGGCCGACTGCCATGCCCGCCCATCGCGGACAACAAGCGCATTCTTCCACTCCCCGCCTCCCCAGCGTCGCTCAGCCAGCATCCAAGCCCCCTGCGGCCGAGCAAGGCGAGCCAGCCGCCGGCGCCGACGTCGAGTCGTTCAAGGTCGTCTTCCGCAAGCAGACGACCAAAGTCGTGAGTTCCGTTGCGGCTCGCGAGCTGCGGCTTTCCGCTGAGACAGGTCTCCTTGCGCAGCACAAGACGTGGGATGGCGACGGCACGCTGATTGTGCAGGCGGGCTCACTTAAAATCAAGGATGAGACCGGCACCGTGTGCGTCGCAGGCTTGCCTGATACCCGGCGACCGCCACCGTTCGGCTCCTGACACGCCTTTCAGCATCGCCTCCGGGCGGAAGACCGGCCCCATCTCGATCGGGGTTGTCATGCGCATCGGCCAGAAGGAGGTCGAGGTCATCGAGCCCATATCGGCTGTCGATCTGCGCTCACAACACAGCGCCCAGCAAGCTCAGCAGCAACTTGAAAAGCAGCAGGAGGCTCGTGACTTGGAACGAGACCAGCAGATCATCAAGCAGCTCAGCGTACCAGGTCCGCCGAGCATGGCTTCCTCGCTGCCGCTCATGCCGCAGTTCAAGCCGCACAGCATCTCCAGCATGCGCAGTGGCTCCTCCTCGGCCAAGACCGGGCCAAGACACGATCCGTGTGCTCCAGGCGCACTCGTGATGCCCAGGCCGAGGCGTGCTCATGCAGGCGCGGCAGTCGTCGATGTTGTTGTTGATCCGATTTTGTCGAGTGCGACTGCCAATGCCACAGCGCGATGCGTCGCGACGCACGAAGCTGACTCTGGCGTTGGATGGCACAGCCAAGCTCCGGCCGCACCAGCGTGAGGGTGTGCTGTTTCTATACGAAAGTGTCATGGGCATGCGCGGTGAGCTCGCGTCGCTGCAGGTGTTATGTGATACCCGTCTTTTCCTGACCTTCTGGCCAGATCACAACGGCAACGGTGCAATTCTTGCAGACGAAATGGGCCTGGGAAAGACGATCCAAACGATCGCACTTATATGGACGCTTCTGAAGCAGACGCCGCTTGTGGGAGGCAGCACCATGAAACGCGTACTGATTGTGTGTCCGGCGTCGCTCGTGACCAACTGGAAGCGAGAGTTCAAAAAGTGGCTCGGAGAGCAGCGCATCCGCGTCTACACCGTTGAAGGAGCCAAGTCGGATATCTCGGACTTCGCCGTTGGCCGCGTCTACTCGGTGCTGATCATTGGGTACGAGCGAATGCGCTCGTTCCAGCAATCGCTCAGCGACTCCAAGTTCGACATGGTCATCTGCGACGAAGGTTTGCACCCGGCTCTGGCGCGCTTGGCTCTGGCGCTTCGCTAACTCCCTCGAGCAGGCCATCGGCTTAAGAACAGTGCCATCCAAACCTCGCAGTTTCTCCAGTCGCTTGACACGCGCCGACGCATTATCCTCTCTGGAACACCGATCCAGGTTTGCGAGCTGGTGCTTCGAGTTTGATCAGGGCGCAATCTAACAACCAGTGATCGCAGAACGACCTCTCGGAGTTCTACGCCATGGTCGACTTTGTCAATCCGGGACTGCTTGGCACGCGCGCCGAATTCAAGGCATGTGTGATACGCCAAGGTTTGTATCCTTGATCTCTCTCTGACCCATCGCTTCCGCAACAGCGAAAGTTCGAGGACCCCATTGTCAGAAGTCGCGACCCGGACTGCTCCGAGGCCGAAAAGGCGCGCGGCACAGCCCAGATGAGCGAGGTTTGCAGGATTCCGCCTTTTTTGCTGCAATTCAAAGACACTCACACCGTTTTCCGATACTTGCAAGCTCATTCAAACAACCAAGTCATTTGTGCTTCGCCGCACAGCCGACACAAACGCGCAGTATCTGCCAGGGAAAACTGATGTTGTTCTGTTCTGCCGCATGGCGCCCGATCAGGCACGCCTCTATCGTTCCATCGTCGAGTCGTCTGCTGTCAATGACTTTCTTCAGGACGGTGGTGGCGGCGGCGGCACAATGGTCCTCTCACTCATGACCTCGCTGCGCAAGTGCGTCAATACGCCACGACTCATTTCAGAGGACCTGGGATCAGCGACTGGATCGCCGCTCGGGGTCAAATTGCCTTTTGTAAAGCAGGAGATGGACCGCATGGCCAGCGGTGAGTCGAAGCTGCCGCCATCATCTTGGCACGACGTTTTCTTTTGGCTGACTCACATGGAATGGATCCAGGAAAGCTCATTGTTTTGCAGCGCCTACTCGCGTCCATTCGCGCTCAGCCCGGAAGCAAGGTTGGCCGAAGTACCGTGCGGTCTCTCAACACCGCGACGCTGACCTAGCTGCGAAAAGGTTGTGCTGGTGTCCAACTGGACGGCGACGCTTGACGAGTTCGAGAGGCTTTGCCAGCATGCGCAGTACTCTTTCCTGCGACTTGACGGCCAGACGCCCTCTCAGAAGCGCCAAGAGTGAGCAGTGCGCGGGCTGATCGGCTGCATTCTGTGGAGCTGACAAGTGGCCGCAGGCTTGTTGACAAGTTCAACGCAACAACGACGTTCCTGTTTCTTCTCAGCAGCAAAGCAGGAGGCACTGGCCTCAACCTCACAGGCGCTTCGCGTCTGATTCTGTTTGACATTGACTGGAACCCCAGCGTCGATCAGCAGGGTGAGACCAAATCTGCTGCGTCCGGCTCACCCGCGCTGCTGACATGCCTGTGCTCAGCAATGGCGCGTGTCTGGCGAGATGGCCAAAAGCACCACGTCACCATTTACCGCCTGTTGGCCACGGGTACAATCGAAGGTGCGTCCGCAGATGTTGACCATCCGGTTCAAACACGAGCTGACACGGCACCATCAGAGCGCATCTACCAGCGGCAGCTTGCCAAAGTCGCCCTGAGCGACGTGGTCATCGACAATGCTCGCACGCTCAAGAGTAGCTTTTCACCCGAAGAGCTGCGAGACATCTTCTCATTCGACGCCGAAACCTCCTGTCTGACCCACGAAAGCCTCAAGTGTGGCTGCTTAGCCGGGGCAGCGGAGTCGGGCTCGCGTCCGGCTCGCGATGGCACGCCCGCATCGGATGAGGACGACGACGTATCTGTCGCCATACACAGGAAAAAGAAGCAGCGCACGTCCAGGCGTGCTCGTGTCCTGGAAAGCGACGACGAAGGCAACTGCGTTGATGTCGACGAGCAGCGCAGCCCACTTGATGCCAGCGACGCCGAGGACGCAGCCGACAAGGAGCGTGACCCTTGCAAGAGGGGCGAGCTCGACGCGGACGACAGCGACGACGGGTGGACGCACCACCCGGCCCCCTTTTCGCCCGAGTGCACGGGCCTTGACGGCGGCGTGCTTGGGGCTGCGCTGCAGTCGTGCGGCGACTCCGTGTCGTTTGTGTTCTCACGGCCGTGACTCCGCAATGAACCTTGCCGCAGCAGCGCGAATGTCGGACAAGCACGATCGTTGGCGCGCTGGCGCGACAGCGGCAGCCGCCGCCGCGGACCCGGACGCGGACGCACGCGGGGCGCCAGCCGCGCACAAGGGACACCTCGCTCCGCGCACGAAACCGCCGGCCCACCCGGACGCGCAGGCGAGGCCGGCGGCGCACGGGCACGCCAGCGAGCACGCACAGACGTGGGACGCCGCCACGCACTTTTCGTTCACGTCGCCTCGCAAGAGCTTCCAACGCTTCTCCAACAACATCAACGTGAGCGGCTGCCTCGCCCATCGGGTCGCGGCGTGCAACTTGCACTCTCTGCGCCACTGCCCGTCTTGTCTTTTCGTGGCAAAAGGCTCACCGGCGCTGACGCTTTCCCGCACTCGGCGGCTGCCGCTTCGCCACCGGATGCCGTTCAGGACTATGAGCTCTGCGAGGTCGTCGGCAAGGGCGGCTTCGGCACCGTGTATCGCGCCATCAGCCGGTGCCGCGGCTCGTACGGCCAAGAAGTGGCCATCAAGATGGTACGCTTCTTGGGCCGTCGCCAGTGCAGGTCCGGCAGGTGCGCCGCAGCCAGCTGACGGATCTGCACAGATCGACAAGGCGCTGATGAAGGCGGCCAACATGACCCGGCGCGTGGCGAACGAGGTCGAGATCCACTGGCAGCTGCACCACCCCTCGATATTGCAGCTGTACAACTACTTTGAAGACGCGCGCTGCGTATATCTTGTGATGGAGCTCTGCAAGAACGGCGAACTGTTCTCGTATGTCCAACGGCGTCAGCACCGCGCATTATCCGAGCCAGAGGCGCGCGGCATCCTGCTGCAACTTATTGCCGGATTGCAGTATCTGCACTCGAACCGCATTCTGCACCGGGATCTCAAACTATCGAATCTGCTGCTCACTCAGAGCTACAGCCTGGTGCGCGGGCTTTGCGCGCCAAACCTCAACATCTGGAGATCATATCCGCTGACGGTGTTGATCGACAGAAACTGGCTGACTTTGGGCTTGCGACACGCCTTGTGGACTCTGCCGGCGAGCAAAAGACCATGTGTGGCACGCCAAACTACATCTCGCCGTGCGTGCCCTTGCCAGCCATGCCCTCGGCAAAGAGCTGCTTGAGCGCTGACGCACGGATCCGCATCCAGCGAGATCGTTTCTCGCAGACCCTACGGCCTCGAAACGGATCTGTGGTCACTCGGCTGCATGATGGTCACGCTTCTCACGGGCACGCCCCCGTTCCAAAGCGATGCCGTCAAGAGCACGCTGGACCGCGCAAGCAGGCTCGACTACCGGCTCCCGGCGCACGTGTCGCGTGATGCGCGCGACCTGATCGATCGACTGTTGCAGCTTGTGAGTGGATATTGGTCATCGATCGCATGGTCCTCAAGCAATCGCAAAATTATAACATTGGTCGCCAAACAACGACGACAGGATCCAAAGCAGCGGATACCCCTCTCGGATGTCGCACAGCATCCCTTCTTTGCACCAGACAAGCCAGTTCTTTCGTTGGAGCCAAACGACCATATTCTTCCAGGCAAAGAGACCATTTCTCGCAGCCCAGAGCCGTCTGTCGCAGCGGCAGCAGAGCCAAATGACTATGCGCAATCCGCATCGGCGGGCAGCAAGCGTAACCACTTCACGACTCGTGACGGCGCACCTGCGTCAGCAGAGGAGCGCAGCAGCGCAACGATCCGCTTAAAGCCCAACCGCGCGAAAGAAGATCCGCCCACATCATCGAATGCTAGACGGTCGCATAGTCGGTCGCAGCCCTCTTCAGCAGGTCCAGTGGTATCTTCGAACTCGTCTGTCAAGCCTTTTTCGACCAAACGACTCAAGCCAATTCGTCAGACGACCAGGCATGGGCTGGTTGAAATCACGCAGGATGGGGACCTCGTTCTAGATTTGACTGGAGACCCGCATCTTATGCGGATCTCTGGCGATGGCGAGACGGTGAGTCTGGCCAAACATTCGGGATACGGCACCGACGGCGTTGACTCTGACGAACTATGATATCACCCTTCGCGCCAAAGATCCGGCTTTTTCGACGCGACCAAGACGGGGGGCCTGCAGAAACCGCCCAGCAGTTCACGCTGTCGACGATGCCGCCCGCGTTGCACAAAAAGTACCGATACGCATATCGATTTGTCGACTTGGTGCGCGCCAAGACTCCCAAGGTTGGCCGTGCACTCGTCTTTGGACGCTGCCCCGGGCTGCGGAATCTGACGCGCCGTTTCCTCGATTCTGCAGATCATCTTTTACTCCCCTCAGGCCAAGTGCGTTCTTATGGAGAACGCGCCAGTGCCTGACTTCGAAATGCACTTCTATACCGGCATTCGCGTGCACACATCCGCAGCGAGGCAAGATCTCGAGATCCGCATCCCGGCACATCTATCGCAGCAGTTTACCCTGCTTGGCGACTCGGCGCCTTCGGCGACCCTGCTTTCGGACGGAACCGCCGTCCACAGGATCAGTCTGTCTCGGCCAGACAACGTTGTTGTGCCGCTCGAGCTACAGCCGACATTCAAGCATGCCCAAGAGTGCCTGCGGCAGTGCATGGATCTGGATCGCTCGAGGAAGCTCGTGAATGCGCACACCAGATTCCCGATCATCCTCAAGTCCGCGCACGCACCAAAGTCCAGCAGCGCATACGAAGCTGAGCTTAGTTCTGCGACGGCAGATGCTGCGCGCGCAGGCATGCAACTTGAAGGGGCGCTTTCTATGCACCCTCCGTCGTCGACTGCGTCGCTCAGGCGATCACCTCGCGAGCCTGGATCATCGGCCCCCAACAGCCGTTCAGTCGAGTCGAACGCTGCAGCTGAAGCCCGAGGCGCTCGGCCCGACGCACTGCGGCCCACTGCGTCGTCGGCAGCATCTGCATCGCGCGCAGATACCCACGAGTCGCGGCGACGGAAGCATTCGTCATCGTCCTCGGTCGCATCAGCGCCACAAAGCCGCGGTGTTGCCAACACGGCCTCTTCAGCAAGCGACTCTGCCGCTGCAAGTGCTCGTGCACGGTCGTTGAGTGCATCTGCTGCAACAGCAAGCAGCAGCGGCAGCCCTCCCTCTGGCACCAAAGCAGCAGGTATTGGAAGCCATGATGCCGCAACACAGCATTCCAGCAGCAATCCGGCCTCGTCCGCTTCCTCTGCGCACTCGACTTCGACGCTCGCGACACCTGCAGCGCTTGCACTACTCGGCCCGCTCGCCTTTCTTGCTTCCGTGGGATGGTGCCTCCGCGTGCCGCACACAAATGACTTCTTGGTGCTTTTTGTTGATGGAGCACGCATGGTGGTGCGGGCTGGCGGCACGTCGCTCGAGTTTGCAACCGCTGTCGATGAGCCATTTGAGCAGTTGAGTTTCTGTCGCGCTATTGCCGGCGCGGCTTGTGGTTGGACGCTGACCAGCGCCGCTCCGAATCAGACACACTATCTCGGCGGACCTTGCACCGAGCATCAAGTCGCGCCTCGCGCACTTTGCCACGCTGGTCAAGCTTATCAAGCAGCAGCAACAACAGCAGCAACAGCAACAGCAGCAGCAAGATCGAACAATAAACGGCGCGAGTGGGTGACACTGCCAATCAGCCTGTTTTACTTTAGCTACGGCATCAGCCCCTACGCTTGAAAAAGTAGATGTAACCCTCGCCCAGGTGCGACGTAATGTCTGGAATCTCGACAACCTTGTTGTCGTTGAAGAGGATCCAACGCCCGTCGTGCTTGACATACGAGACATAGTGCCCGCAGTGCGCCGACGTGCCGCGGTGCGAGATGAACGAGAGCAAGTCGTATTTGGCTGAGCCTTGGTCGACGGCATCTGCGCATTCTCTGGAGCGTAAGATCACCTTGATCTCAGTGGCGACGCACAGCGTCGGCTGGCTCACCTTCGGCGGCAGCAGCCCCGGCGGAATTCTGGCCGGCCGGGTTGTCTTCATCCATCGGCTCGCCAGCGTGGCTGAACAGCCAGTCCACGGCGCGCTCCATGTTGTTGCTGGTCTCGCGGAGCGCACGCTTTGCCTGCGCGGCAGTAAAGCCCATATCCATAAGCTGGGCCACGTCGTCTTCAGAGGCCGCCGGGCCGCCCGAGGCGTCCTCGAGCGGCGCGTCGATGTCTGGATCGTCCATGTGCTCAAACAGCCAGTTCATGGCGACATCCGGGCCTTGGTTACCCGTCTTCACAATGGCTCGCTTGCAACGATTTTCCGGGAAGCCCATCGCGAGCAACTGGTTGAGCGCAGCCTCATCGATCTGCGGGCCAGAGCTCTGTGGGCCGTCTGCGTCGCGCATGCATTGAGAGTGCGTCAGCAGAGAGCGCTAGCGGTGCGGATCAACGGTGAGCCTGCCCACCGTCTGGGAGAAGCGTCTCGCCCTCCTGCTTGCCAGAGGCCCTGAACGCCGACAGGTCCAGCTCAGTTGGCATCTGAAGATCGGCATCTGGGTCCACCCCGCAAAGTGTCAGAGCCACTCTGCAACCACAGGGTTCTGTGTTGGATAACCCACTGAGCTTCTCCATGACCCAGCCCTCGCCGAGAACAAAGCGCGCCATGGCAAAGGTGATGATCTGCGGGAACGTCTTGAATCTCTGGACGCTGGCCATCACAAAAGGTCAACATCGTTTGGTCACACAGTCAGGTGCTTACGAAAGTCCGATCGTGACGACCCTCGCACTTACAACGAGGCCGATGTCTGCTGCTTGTCGTGCGGACACTGATACTGCCGAATATCCGCCTCAAAGTGCTGCTCGAGGCAGGCGTGGAAACTGACGGGGGCATACTGCTTCTTGCCGTCAATCTCGCCCATGACCGTGGCCTTGACAGGCAAGATCAGAACCGAGTTGGCGTCCGACTTGTAGCGGACGCCTTCGCACTCGAGGCATTGCAGCCGCTGCTCAATTTTGAAGCGAAAAGCGCTGGAAGGATCGTTGCCGCCTGCGCGCTCCTTCTGCTCGATGATGCTGAGCAAGTGCTGGAGGAACTCTTGGGCATCCTAGGCAAAGCAGTATGAGCAGCAGCTGGCTACGCTGCCCGCTGAAGATGGCGGGAACAGACCTGCTGGCGCATGGTCGAGAACTCGGGGTGGCCGCGGCCAACCAGACTCTTGAACATGGAAGGCGAAATGCCGTCCTGGCCTCGCTTCTCGCCATCGTCGCCAGTTATCGGCGTGCTGTACCTGCCGCTGAGAAGGCCATCGGCAACCTTTCCCATCTGGCAATGGAAGCACTCGGCGGACGACTCGTGGCAGTTCTGCGAGTGCGACGCTGCCAAAGCCTCGTACCGCTGTTTCACAGCATCAACGGCAAAGAGCGACTGCAGCACGGACGCCATGTAGCAGCTGTTTCCGAGGTTCTTGAGGCCCGTCAGGCCGGGTCCAAACACTGGTGTGAGCTGCTTGCCATCTTCGGTCGTCATGCTGAAGTCGAACTTGAGATTCTGCTCGAGTTGCTGCCATCACAGACGAAGGATGTCAGAAGCCCGTCCATAAACGCCAGGAGTTCACCCAAGCATGCAGGACCCGCAGCGGCCTCACCAGCTCGGCGATGCTCTTTTCGGTTTTTTGCTGAGAGAGAAGGTTGATTCCAAAGTTTGCCAGGTGCGCGCCGAGGTTCGGGTTGATGATCTCGTCGCCGTGGAGGTAGCAGAACAGGTCTTGGACCATCGGTCAGCCTCGGCCGCGAACGGGAGCAGACACACTGCATGGTTCAAACGTCATGGCGCACCAGCGGTCCCCTCGGGGGTGATTGAGCCCATCTTGACGGCAATCGGATGTCCGGTCGTCTCGTGGTGTGCCAAGGCGTGGCCGTTGCCGCCAACGCCGCCGTACTGCGCACGGCCGCAGCCCAGATTGCCGCACGTCAGGCAGAGCCAGAGGTTCTCTTGCAGCTCGCAGGCGCCGCAGTGCGCGAGCGCTGTTGCAGCGCAGGTCAGCTCTCTGCGCGGCCTGCGTGTGCGACCTCGTGCGTCGCCAGACCTTTGCCTTCGAGCTTGCGGGGCTCGGTCTGCACCAGCTCGCCCGTGTGCGAGCACGGCTTGAGAGTCTCCTCCTGCCAGGCCTGGATCTCGGACTGCTTCTTGGCCGACAGCGCGGCGAGCACGCCGTCGGCGCTGACCTGCACCTTGGGCAGCGTGCGGTCGACCTCGACGCCGCCACATGCGAGGCACACGACCTTGGTCGCAATGTCGTACTTGGCCGAGTCGTCCTCCTCCTGGATGGCGAGCTTGGTGATCTTCTGGGGCGGCTGTTCCGTGTCCTGGCGAGGTGGGAGCGACCGCAACGTCAGCGCCCGTGCTGGCCCCTCTTCAGGCCGAATACGCAGTCACAGACCCTGGCCGTCGCCTTCTTGGTGCGGCGGATGTTGATCACGAGCGGATGGCCTGACTTGGCGACGTGCAGCTGGGCGTGGTTGCGGCCGCTGGAGCCGCATCCGCCGTTGAAGCACGTCAGGCACACGTTGATGCCGTCAGGCCCGTCCTGCCAGCGAGCAGCGCGGGCGTCGGCGGGGAGCGGGTGGAGCGCACGTCCGGACGCGGCCGAGCGGTGGTCAGCGAGGCGGGTCGGCGGCCGGGCGTCGGCAGGCGCGGCCCGCACCAGCGAGTCGAAGCACAGGGTGCACTCGTCCTTGTAGACCTTGGACGCCGGCGTGGGCGACGACAGGCGGGCGCTGTCAACGTGCGTGCAGGACATGGCGCTTTGCGGCGGGCTGGGCGAACTCGGGCAGCCCGCCAGATCGAAGCGCTCGAGCGGGCCAATCAGCGCGCGACCACCGGATCTCGCCGCCGCGCGACGCGGCGCCTGCCTGCCCGCATGCCGAGAAGGAGCGAGTGAGCCGCGCCGCATGCGTCCGCCGGCGCCGCGCATGCAGCTGACGCAGGCTCGACCCCGCAGCGACATCGAGAAAACCGCAAAGGACCTGAACAGCAAGTTTGGGTTCCAGCTGCCCGACCGACCGCCGCCTGGCAACCGACCGCCTCGTGGCAACAAGGCGCGCGGCGGCATCGTCAACATCCACCCGGCGCTACCCAAGCCGCTTGCCGGCGCCGAACAGTCCCACGGCGAGCCGCTCGGCGTATCCAGCGGTTGCAATGCTGCGGATTTGCATGCTGCCGACTCTGGCGCTGATATCGATGCGAGACGGTAATCCTCCCCATGGTGCCGTGGTCAGGTTTCGATCGAACTGACTGACCGCCCGCTCGCCCACGAGCAGGCCACGGCCATCACAAAATTTACAGCTCGTCAATCTCCCCAAAGTCAGCCATCTGGACCCAGGCCGTGCATCGCAAAGTACTGTTCTTGCGAAGCGCCATGGCGGGCGGCGGCGGCCAACCATGCTGGTGGGAGCCGGCAAGGAGGCACTCGCCCGACGTCGCAGCGTCAGCCCTACGCGCTCGCCAAACCACGCCACGGTGGAGATGCCAAGCTTTCTTTCTGCGCGGGACGGAGCTCTGCAGCCAACAGCGACACCTGGCTCTGCTCGGCCGCCAGCCGACTCTTCTGCGTCAGCCTCTCAAAACTTTGGTGCCTCGACGCCATCTCTCATACATGGCCAGGGAAGCGGTCCCGTCACTCGAGGAGCGATTGATGCCGGCGCAGATACCCTCGTGAGCACTCCGGCGAGTCGCGGCGCAAGTGTGGCGGTCAGCTCAAGTGTCCCGGGTCAGGCGTTATCCAAAGCCTTTCCGGCAACGCCCGTCGCATCAGCAGCCCTTCTCGCTCAGAGCATGCCATCACAAGCAACTGGCGCGGAGAATCTTTCGTCTCATGACCAACACACTTCCGCAGCGATTCTCGCAAGCTCAGGCATCCCAGCACAATACAAGGCGCGAGATGTTTTTTCCAAAGCCCCGACGGGCAGACTCCCCAGCGACGTCGCCGCAAGTCAAGGCGTTGGCGCACGGCGTGCGAAGCATGTGCAGCAACAGCGTCAGTCAGAAGAGCTTCTGAATGTCATGCTCGTTGGCCAAAAAGTATCGACAAAGCCGATGCCGCACCATGTACTTCAGGACACCGCCAACGGAGAGGTGCCGCTGATGTCGATTGCGAGAAAGGAGGGGCTGTATCTGGACGACCTCGTCGAAGAAGAAGGCGAGACTGAAGCAGAGTCCCAGAACGCGGCGTTTCAAGTCCGCCGAAGCACCCGTGTACAGCGCGACGCACCAACGCATCTCGAACCAATCGTCGTCGAGGACCAAGAAGACTCTGATCACGAATCTGAGCACGCCGAAAAGCGAAGTGCTGCTGTGCCGCCGCCGGAAATCGAGCCATTTGACTTTGACCATATCGACGACGTTGACCAGATTGGCTCAAGATATGCCGAGATTCTCGAGAGCCGCATCCGCAAGCTGCGCGGAGAAAACGTTCCGACTCCACCGCCGCTGACCGCCATCCAGATTGAGCCGCGCTTGATCAGCAGAGCCCTGGAAGTGGTTGAGCCGACTGAGCAGGCTCCTTCAGCTGGTCTATCACGGGCTTCGTCGACCAACGAGATAGCCGAGTCTCCAGTTGCTGGAGCCAAACAGCTAATCCCGACCGCGGCATCACCGATCAAGCCGTCTGACGGACCGCTTGTTCCGGTTGAGATCAGCTACCGTCTCAGCTCGGGTGTCAACGATCAAGTCAAGCCAGGCAGCGCTGACCATTTCTCTGATTCTGAAGTCGTGCCGCCTCCTCTTCAAGCTCCACCGCCGTCGCTCGCGCAGACGACGCAACCAAAAAAGGACAGCTTTGTGACTTTTTCAGAGCTGCCCGAGGATGCAAGGCTCAAGCGGGGCACGACTACACAAACGCTCTCTGAGAAAGAGTCTTTGTCGAACGAAGATCGACAGCGCAGCTCCAAGCCACCTCTTCCTCCGGCAACGCCGTCAAACAAGCAGTTGCCAGCAGACACAAAGGAGTTCAAGGGATACTGGAAATCGTCTGAGTCATCAAGCCGACACTCTACACCGCCTAAGAAGTCACCCAAAACTAACCTCTTTGGCCTCGAAAATCCAAAGTCGAGGCCCGAAAGTGAATGGGACTCTTCTGGCTCTTGCACCGGCTCAAGTCGATCGCCCTCAACGCCGTTTGCTCAAGGTTCCCGCTCCGCCTCATCTTCTGCATATCAGTCGTACGGCAGCAGCAGCGGTAGCGACAACTCGCCATCCTACGCGTCCCACGCTCAGAGCGGTGTTTCCTCGACGCCAATCGATTTTGATATGCCATCCAACGGCGTCGAGGCCACATTGTCCGAGCAAGTCGGAATATCCAACTGGCAAGAGGACATGATCGTCAAGAGCATCCAGTTGATTTCGGAGAACCGCAAAAAGCAGAATGAGCGCGGAAAGGCGGGCCGAGACGCGCCAGCGCCCACCAGCCCATTGCCATTCGCAAAGTACATGATCGTCGATCCGTTCCTGCAGAATTACAAGCCGCGGTTGCCGCCGCCAGACGAAGAGGATCGCGTTCAGGTGGGAGCCGTCAGCACAGATGGCGCGACTGAGGCTCTCGAGCAGATCGAAACGAAGCAAGGCGAGCCTGCTGCAAGCGATCCGGACGAAAAGGATGGCGTCCAGCACGTTGGTGCTAATGGCCGCCGCGACGCCAAACCCAAGATAGAGTTTCTCGAGGTCGTCGAGGCGGAACGCAATGCAAATGAGACGGTGGAAGCCAAAGAAGACAGTTTCGGCGTGGTGTCTGGGTCTTATAGGGGACCAGCTCAGATAGGCGTCGTTCGCCAGTCCGCTCTGCTTACAGACACTCAGCCTGGTCTCGAGATCAAAGGCGCGCGCATGCACATCGAGATGGGCACTCTGGCGCGCGGAACTGCGAATCTGGGCTCAAGCTGGACGCCAGTTCCTCCCGCGCTCTCCGTGCCACGCTTTCTTTTCCATCCGCAGGCTTCGGTGCCACAGCAAACCAAGCCACCACCACAGAATCAACTTCCAAAGATGCTTGAGATTGAGTTCCAGGAGAGCAAACTGATCGGCGATACACCGTCGTCCGTCGGCCTGGACTCACTCGCAGCGCTTGGCTCCATGCAGCAACTTGCGAAGCTGTCTCGGGCACCACATGACACAGCTGCTGCGTCATCTCAGCCACATTTGTCCCCGACTCATTCAGGTCTGAGCAGCCGACCTTCTCACACACGCGACGCGGCTGGTGAAGAGGCAGCTTCACAGTCAAAGGCGCAAACGACCAACGCATCGTCTGCCGAACGAGCCCCAAATCTCGGCGCTCAAGCAGCACAACTCGATTCATGCGATTCCGATGGGCAAGGAGGCTCAAGTGTATCGGTGAATGAGTTTGCAAAGTCTGGCGCCTTGCGTATGCCAAGCGTGGAGGCCCTTCGTGAGCAGGAGGCCGACGCACTCTCGGCGCAGGCTACCGTGGAGTGGGTCACCCCAGATGGCCTCATTACCCCGTCGCTGCTCGATGGCCCATTCACTCGTGATCAACAGCAGCTGCCCGACCGAACCAGCCAAGCGGCCCAAAGCAACCATTGCATAGGCTCGGCAGGAGCTTCGCGCAAGCTGGAGTCCACTGGAGGGCTCCAAGTTTCCTTTGCGCTTGAGGACTCTCGCTCATCGGCGCTCCAAACTCCTCGTGCACCTCGGTCGCCTTCGGCCCGCTCTCGCTCGTCGTCGCCACAGCACAGGTCCAGCTACGGCAGACAATCCGGTTCTCCTGTCGGCGGATCACGCTCCAAACTGACCAAGTCTGCAGACGGAAGGAGCTTGTCGCGCTCGTTAAATAGTTCTGCATCCAAGGTCGCCCAAAGTCGACCAGAAAGCGTTAGTCGCGATGGATACGTCGATGCTGCGCGGCAACAAACAACTGCGAGCAGCAGTATGCTGGCCCAAGACGGCGCTGAAGATGACGACGACGGCGACGATGACGACGAAGCCAATATGTCGAGCGCGTACGTGCGCACAAACGACGATGGCGGCAACAGCGACGAGGGCGATGGCAGTGAAGGCATGTCAGTCCGCCTCGAATTGCCAGAAGATATGGCCGGTGCTGACCATGAAGCAGGGTCCTCGCCAAAGCAGCGAAGCGGGCTCAGGTCGCCAGCAAAGACGACTTCCTCTGAGAGGCTTCCCTCGGCAGGCAAAACACTGTCTCTTGGGCTTCCTTCGTCCACTGCGAAGCCCAAACTCTGGCGCATGATCAAGAAGACCATCAACAAGCAGGTTGTACTCAAAATGATGCGACCCGAGGATGACAGGCGGTCCGCGCGGTCTTCGCCGCAGAGGGTTGGCGCCGCCAGCCCAAACCGAAGCGATATGCTATCTCCAGGTGTGGGTCATGACTTGCGTCCGGGATCCACACGGGCGGCTCGATCACGCACACCGTCGGCGCACAAGCGGCGCTCGGGCTCGCAAGGTGTACTGGCTGATAGCCAGCTGGCTCTCGAGGTCCGTGTCGATCCCGCGCAGTACTATGCTCATCAGCGTCGCAAGTCTGGCGCGGGACTTGGGCTGTCGCTGAGCTCCGAGCAAGCAAGCACGGCCACTGCACGGCCGTCAATCGGCATCATCGTCAACATTCAAAACGTCGACGCTCCATCAGCTGGTGTTGGCAATCCTGCCTCAGGTGACAAGCGCAATGCGGCCGAACATGGCGAAGCGATGGAGGGCGAAGATCCCGGCGACATGGAGCAAGAATCGTCGCTGCTCACAAGCCGAAAGCTGCTGCTTCATGCCTTGCAGACCAACGGGTATATACGCGGCGTCGGGCAATCGCTTTATCAGGTCGTGCATGACATTGAGCGGCGCAAGACGGGCATGAACGCCGTGGAGCGTGCCCGATATCCGACGTTTGACGATCCTGGTCCGCCTCTCGATGCGTCGGGGACACCCATTCTGACTGCGGACGGCAGTGAGGTCAAAGGACCGAGTTTGGATGAGATTTCCGCAGAAGTGGAACGCCTGAACGCCGTCATCCAGGCTTCCACGGTGCCGATTCCGGCAAACCTGCGCAAGCGCGCCATACTGCTCTCGCGTCTTGGAAAGTTTACGCAGGCAATGGATGATCTTGATAAGGCCATCATTTACGGTGAGTGCTCGCCTCAGCGTGACGCACCAAAGCACGCGGCGCTCACAGCTACGTCGCAGACCAGTTCAACTCGGATGCGTATTGGCATCGACATCAGCTTTACCTGCGCCACAACGACGTCGAGAGTGCTCTGCAAGACCTTGACAGCATCACGGACAACAACAAAATGCACTTTGGCGCTTTTCAGACCAAGGCGCGCATCTACCAGGCGCTGGGAATCATCAAACTTGCGATTGTCAACTACTCGGCCGTGATCCGTCTCAAACCCGAGGACGCCGACGGATACTACAATCGCGCTTGTCTATTTGAGGCCGAAAATGAGTTGGTCTATGCAAACGAGGACTTTCGCATGGTGCGGCTGCTGGATCCGACCAACGAGCACGCCATCTACAATCAGGCGATATACAGCTTCCAGAAGCAGCTGTGGGAGGACGCCATTCAGGCATTCTCGAAACTCATCATCATCAACCCAGAAAATGCACAGGCGTTTATGTTTCGCGGGCGAGCGTATGCTTCTATAGCAAAATACGAGGAGGCTCTTGACGCAAGTATTGGATTGAATCGCACCAGACTCTGTTGCATTCTGCTGACCCAGAATGCCCATTTCGCCATGTAGGACCTCACAACGTCGATCCGCATCGCGCCAAACCGCGCGCAGTTCTTTTTCCACCGCGGCTGCTTGCTGCGCGAGCGCAATCCAGAGAGAGCGATACAGGACCTCAGCATCTCGATCCTGCTTGACGACACAAGCGCTAATAGCGATGCATTCTACCAGCGAGGTAAGATGTGCTGTTGACGATGTGGGGTATCTTACGCTAATGCTGCGCTTAACGTCAACCGCAGCCAAAGTATATCACAAGCTCGAGAAGCATGATCTGGCAATCGCCGACTATGCAGCCGGTGCGTCTGGCAGAGGCCCAATCTGAATCTGCCCCTACTGACCCACAGCACGCAGTCATCGAGCTCGATGCAACCAAGTCCAAGGCGTATCTCAACTTGGGCATCTTGCACATGCGCTATTTCAAGGAATACACAAAAGCGCTCTATTCCCTCAACAAGTCGATAGCAAATGGTCTGGCCAAGTTGCAGGCGCGTGCTCTCGATACGCTCAATAGAGCTGACGGCGAACCGTGCCGCGCGCAGATCCCATCAACCTCCAGACGTATCTCTGCCGCGGCGAGCTCTACCAGCTGATGCACTCGGAAGCTATTGCCGAGATTGCCGAGGCGAATCCGCTGGGCCGCAAATCGCATCGGATGATGAACCGCGAATTGGTGGCAATGGCTTATGTCGACAAGGCCGTCAAGGACTACAGCCGTGCAATCCATCTCTGCCCAAACAACTACTTGTTGTTCCTGTACCGCGGAAGGCTTCTTTTGAAGCAGGGGTGCGTTGCTTGAGCCAGTAACAGGCTCGTGCACGTGCTAACGGTTTTTGGCTTGCATAGACTGATGGCTGAGGCCACAATGGATTTCCACGCTGCCTTTGACCTCAATTCCAGCATCGCACAAACCTTTATTCAGGTCCGTGATCGCCGGACGCACGATGCGGATCGCTGTCACATGCTTACTTGCACCTCAACAGCGTGCTCTTGTGCTCTGCTTCCAGCGCAAGTACAAGCAGGTCATTGACGAATTTGACGAGCGGAAAAAGACGCAGAGCATCGACGACCCGGCGCTGCTGCTGCTAATTGCCAAGGCGCGCATACGCTGCGGCGACTTCCGCGGCGCGCTGCGCGACCTGAGTTCGTCTCTGGACTACAGCCAAAACGACCCACAGGTGTTCCTGCAGCGCGGCATCTGCTTTGAGCACCTGCGCGACTGGTCGTCGGCGTCCATCGAGTTCTCAAAGTGCATCACGCTCATGCCGACGTATTCCAAGGCATACTACCATCGTGGTCTGTGCAAGCTGTACGAGGGCAACGACACGGGAGTCGCAGATCTCGATCTGGCGATACAGTACGACGAAAAGTTCTTTGATGCCTATCTCACTCGCGCCTCGTACCACCACGCCAAGGGTGCGTGCCTCGGGCCAACCCTGGTGCCGGCTTGACGCCCGTGTTGCTCACTGTGTGCCGCGCAGGAATGTATGCAAAGGGCATCGAGGACTGCAACGAGGCGCTCAAGCTTGAGCCGACGAGCATCCGCTCGCACCTGCTGCGCGGTGCCTGCAAGTGCAAGCTCAACCAGTATGGTCTCGCCATTACCGACTTCTCCAAGGCAATCAACATCGACAAGGTACGTCGCCGGCGAGTGCGCTTGCTTGGCTTAGTCTGTCGCTGACTTCGCCATGGCACATGGCAGACGAGCCACTTTGCGTTCTACAACCGCGCCGTAACGTATCAGCTGCTGAACGATCCCGAGAACGCAATCAAGGACTATAGCATTGTTCTGCTGCTCAACGATGACTCTGTGCGTCGGATCCTTTGTCCTGATGTGTTACTTGTAGAGCTGCTGACAATGATGGCAGAATGCGTACCGCAACCGTGCGCTGATCTATTGGAAGAAAGGAGATCACGAGAACGCGCTGCTGGACTTGTATGCCGCACGCGACCACTTCCCCCAGGACGCAAAGCTGCGCGGCCTGCTTGGCCTATGCCTTCAAAAGGTCGGCCGCAACCAGGAAAGCATCGACGAGTTCTCGATGGTGAGTCAAGGCCAGGTTGATTCATTTGGAACAGCCATAAGCTGAAGCTCCGAATGCAGGCCCTGGACCTTAATCCATTCATGCACGAGGCACTGCTTGGCCGCGGAAACGTGTATGCCTCCATGGGCAACCTCAGGCTGGCAAGGTGCGATCGCCCCACGATTCATCAGGATAATGAGCCACCGCGGCTTCGGTTGACGCTCCCCCTGCATAGACGCGACTACGCGCGCGTGATCCACATGTATCCGCGCTGCGCCGAGGCGTATGTCAACATCGCATACTCCATGCAGACCGAGGGCAAGCCTCTCAAGGCATGGGAGATTTTCACTATCGCGCTCATTATCGACAAGCACTGCACCGCGGCGCTCGAGGGACGCGCCATCGTGCACCTGACGATGAAGAACGCATTTGCGGCGCTCATCGACATCACGCGCGCCATAGTGAGACACCGCGCCGTCCGTCGCATAGCCGTGCGAGTCAGCTGCGCGCTGACAGTCAAACGCGCAGGAAATATCGCCTTCAAACGCCGAATTCCTCACAAACCGCGGCGTCATTTTCCAGGCCCTCAACGACGACGTCTCGGCGCTGCAAAGCTACAAGGTTGGTGATCTGCCGTAGCAAATGCTCTTTGCATGATGCTTACGGGTTTTCGACACTCTACAGGCAGCCATTGCAGCGGACGGCAGCTATGGGCTGGCGTTCTTCAACGCCGCAAACCTGTACATGCGGCAGAAGCTGTGGGAGCACGCGATATCATACTTTGACAAGGTCGGTGATGCAGCGAGAGGCGAACTGGAGCCGCTATTGCAGGACCACTGACCTTTGGCGGACTTCAGGCGATTGAGGCCAACTCGCAGGACAAGGCAGCACTGCTGAACCGCGGCATCTGTCGGGTCATGCTGAATGACACGCGAGGCGCTTTGCGAGACCTCGACATCGCCGCGCAGATCGACCCCAACTCGCCGCAGGTGCACTTCAACCGAGGCCATCTGCTGCAGTCGCTCGGTGAGAAGCGGATTTTCAGAAGTACGTCGGCCCCTGAAAGGCACCCTTGGCTGACGGCCACTGCGCAGGCAAGTACGCCGAAGCCGAGCGCGCGTTTACCAAGGTCGTCGAGCTTGTGCCGCGCGACAGCGCAGCGTACATGAGGCGCGGGCAAACGTGGGTTGCGCATGCAGCGCCGTATGCACTCGTGCGCTGGCTGGGTACAGACATCTAACGACCGGCCTGCAGGCGCGGCATGCAAGCACGCTGGGCAGACGCGATGAAGGACTACACCATGTCGATAGCTGCTGAAAGCGACTGAAGAGCAGCTATGAAAGCGATGCCAGGTTTCACGGAACAAAAAAGGGATTTACTTCAGCTCTCCGCCTGGCTGCGGCGCAACGCTGACGTAAACATGGCGCCGTTGCCCGAGTCTGCTAGCGGGTCTGCCTTCACAAATGAATTTGCGCCGTTTCCTCCGTTGCCCGAACGCTTCGCACGCTCGATGATCGACCGCAGCGTCGAGACGTATGCGTCCATGTCGCTCTTGGTTGGATTCGGCATCTGCGGCAGATTCAGATACCCGAATATCACCTCGAGGTTGTCCTGCAGCGCCGCATACTGCAACTGCAGCGTCGGATCGGGCTGTCCAGCGCTTGCGCCGTCGCCGTAGAGAGAGCTCTGCGAGACTGAAGCAGGCATGGACCGCATGCGCACATTATCTTGTTGCAGCCGCTGCACCTCGGCCTGGCTAACTTGCAGCTGCTGCTTGAGCATGCGGATCTCGGCGTCGCGCTCGTCAATGATGCGCGAGAGATCCTGATATGAGCTGTCCAACAGCGAGTCCAGCGGCGATGATGCCGCGGCTGATGTGGCGGGCTGATGCTGCGCGCCGGGGATTGCTGAGCTGCCGCTTGTTGGTGGCTCGCGTCCAAGCGCGCCTGTCGGACCAACACAGTCAGCAAGACGACAACAGGAACGCCCATCGATCTCCGAGTGTTCGACAACCCACGTCGGACGTTGGGAGGCATGCTCTCGATCTCGGCAATCGTGCTCTTGATGGCCGCGATCTTCTCCATCAGCCAGGATCCCGCGCTCGCCGATCTGAGCAGCATCCACCAGGGCCCGCGCGTCAGCAGTCATGCCTCATGTTGCCAGCCTCGGATGACACGCTTACCCAAATGGAGCCATGCTGGTGCGGCCTTGTCTCGCAGCCGCATCGTCTTGGGCACCTGTGCTCGTGCCTGCGTTGAGAGACGAGGAGAGGCTTGCCCGCTTGTGGCGGGAGACTTGATCAGCCTAACCAACCGATGCGGTGCCGAGAGGTGACGCGGCTTACCGACGACTCCTTGAGCCACGGTTTGTCGCCAGAGGTCATCTTGATTGCCTGGTTGGCGGCCAGCGGGCGACTTCCAAACTTATTGCCCGCCACGGGGTCGCTGGTCTTCTTGGCCATACCCAGTGGCTCCACGCGGCGAGTTTCGGTGCCAGGAGCGGGGCTTGGGCCACTAGATCTGACTGGCACACGCGGCTGAGCGGACCCGCTGGCCGCGTCCTGCGCGTCGTCGGGGCGGCGGTCGCCTAGTCCCGGGCGGGACTGACCAGCGGCTCCAGACGTACCGGACGCATTGCCAGTCGAGCCGGCCAGAGGGCCGCCTGCGCCGGAGCGGCGGGCCTTGAGCTTGGTGCTGTTTCCAGCAGCGGACGCGCCGGAGCCCGATGCACCGGCAGCGGCGCCTGGCCCGCCGGCGCGAGAAGACGAGCTGGCCTGCTCGGCCTTGGTCGGCGTCATCGTTTCGTCGCCATCGGCATCGGGCATCTCAATGTCGATGGAGCCTTTCTCGTCCTCGTCGTCGCTCGAGCTGGTATGCGCCTCCCAATTTCCGTCCTTGTCGGTATTCCCTCGTCGCCGCCTCTTGGCCGCGGAGCTGGAGCTGTTTCCGCTGCTGGTCGACGTGCTGTTGCCTCCGCTGTTGCTTGCGTTGAACTGAGCGGCGGATGTGCGGCCGCCTGCTTGCGCGCCGCCGCGCTTGTGTGTTTGTCCGCGGCTTGGCTTCTGCTTGTGCTCGGCGCACAGGATCTGCGACTTGGCGACGTTGCGCGACGGCGGATCGAGGATTCCCTCTTTGACACCACATGTGACGTGGAACCAGCGCTTGCACGCGGCGATGCTGCAGGCGACCGTCAGGCCCTTGCTCTCGCTGCAAATGTAGCATTTCTGCACAGCGTCGCCAAGAGTCAGATGCGCCAAAATAAGCGAGCAGATTGCACAAGACGCACCTCCTTGTCGAGCAGCCACTTTTCGACGGTGATGCTGTTCTTTTCGACATCGATGGACGGATTTGCGAGCGCGCAGACGGCGTGGATGTACTGCTTGGGTACCTGTGTGCGCTTCAGCGCGCCGCCTCGTTCGGGGCAACACACAATGTTCTGGCAACGTGCGGGTGAGCGTCGGGCGGGGCGGCTGGCGTGAGCGGGCACGATGATGTGCCCACCGTCTTATCGACCGGGACATTGTCTTCACATCTGCATGGAGCATGGTTGGTCAGTACGGGAGAGACCGAAGAGCAAGAATTGGCGGCGCTCGCTGGCGCACCTCTGGCAGAACCACTTCTCGTCGCCGGGGGGAACGACGTCGATGCCATAGCACTCTGAGAGAGGGGCCGTTGGCGCCACAGCGGCCGGTCGTCAGCCCAACAGATCGCCGCAAGTTTGTGTCTGTAGCACAGACGGCGCAAACGCACTCTGGTGAACGGGGATATCGCAGTCTGGGCCGGCGGAAGCGGGTCAGCGGGCACGCTCTTGCACGAGCGGACAAGCTCCTGCACGGGCAGGCAAGATGCGGGCGGCGGGTCCACCTTTGCCGTCGCACAGCACGATGCAGTTCTTGGCGGGGCTGTAGTCCTTGCCGCAGATGGCGCAGGCGGTCTGCGCTCAACAGGGCGGCCGGTCGGCGTGCCGCAACGCAGCGAAAGCGGCGCACCGATCAAGAACCAGAACGGCACAGGAGCAGGCGGCGGTCCCGAGAGCCAGCGTCGTCAGCGTGCTGCCCCGGGTGGATGAGTGTGTGTGTGTGCAGGGGCGTGTCCAAAGCAGCCCACCTCGTCGTCGTCGTCGCCCGTTTCTGCGTCGCTGTCTTCGTCGTTGCTGCTGCTACTCGACGAGCTCGTTTCGTCCTGGTCATCGTCGTCGTCGCTGGCTGCGGCTCGCTTTCTGCTGCGAGCGCCGCGGCCAGCGCCTTGGTCGTCGGCCTCGTCTTCCGTCGAGTGATCCTCAATCACGGCGCGCCTGCGGCCCTTGGCGTGCGTGCCTGCGCGCATGCGCTTGGAGTTGCCGGCCGAGCTCGCCGAGGTCGGTTGGGCCGTCATGCTTGAAGGGGTGCTGGCCTCGGGCTGGGCGGCGGTCGGGCCATGGGCAGCGGCCTCGGCGGCCTTGGGCCTCGAGGTCGCGACAGCAGTCGCGGCGGAGGCGGCAGCGGGCTCATCCGCCGATGCTGCCGTGGCCGCCGGGGTTGAGGCTCGGGCGTTTGTGCTCATGCTGAACCGATGGGTGTGAGGCGGCGGGGTGAGTCGCGGTGTCCGGCGTGCTCTGGGGCTTGCACGCTGGTGGGGATCGGGGTCTTCAGGAGGCGATCGATGCTGCTGGCGGGTTTCGGAGCAAGCCGACTTTCATTCGCTGGAAAGCACGCAGGGGCCGTTGATCTCGCCATGCACGCAGCCCGCCGGGTCACGGATCAACCTTGCTGACAAAGAGATTGAGACGGCACTTTGACTTGACATACTCGCCCGACTCGCTTGCAGGAACAATGTCGCACGGCAGCTGCAGGTCCAGTTGGAAGCGATCGCCTGCCTTGAGTCGCAGGTGGCGCCGGGCGAAACGATAGTCGATCTCACTCGACGAGGCCTGCAGCGCCGGGTATCAGCCAGAGAGCATAAGCCAGAGGCTTCAACAGGATCCCAAACAGAATATGCGCACCACCCCAGGCAGCATCACGACAATCTTGAGTCGCGCGCCAAGATCCTTGATCGCCACCAAAGGTCGCTCAAGCTGGCCATCCAAGGTGTCTGCATCTGTCGAGGCTTTCTCGATGCTGATTTGAGAGTGCGGATCTTTGATCGACGGACTGTAGCCGCCGCTATCGTCCGTGACATGTGGGTTCGGCATGCCAAGCGACGCATCCTCGACTTCCTGGATTAGCGCGCCAGAGCTGGGGGCCGCGGGGCAGGATGCGCTGCTTGGGATAACAAGCTCGGACAAAATTGACTCATCCGGCCCAGGATAGTTTTCGGCCGTTGCGTCACAAAACGAAGCGCTGACGTTCAGGGCGGCCGCTTCGGAATCGCTTCGCGGACATGGTCGGAGAGGTGGCTCGGCGGTCGATGTGCGTGGGTTCGTGTGTCCGACCGACTCGCCAGTTTTGTCGTTCCAGCCGTAGGAGCCATAATAGGCGTCTTTCTCGATCCTGAAGGCTGTTGATGCCGGTTTTGACTCAGCTGGTTTGTGCCAGGGGTCTCGGACGGAAGAATGCGATGTGCGGTACCCACTGGATTTATCGTATGTAATCCCTTCGGTGTCTTTGAGGCAGCCGAGCGCCAGCTCGAGCATTTCTTGCATGAACGCCTCGTCGTGGTCGCAGCGATCCAGTGTGGTTGGGTTGAAGACGGCGTCGCAGACGTTCCACGTTTCGCCTAGAGAGGGCGAGGGCGTGTCACTGCCTTGTCGCGCGGCGTGCGAGCTGCATGTGAGCGGCGAAGGCGGGTGACGCACCCTTGTAGTTTGCGAAGATGCGGACGTTGGACAGCAGCACGGGCATGATGTTTGGGTCGGTTTGCGCGGGGACTGCGCGAGAGCGGGCGATGTTGAGGGCGTGCTGCGAGGTGCCGTTGACAAGGGTGCCGGTGGCGAAGACCACGAAGCCCGGCTTGACGAGGCGCTCGGCTTTGAACTCCTTGGCGAGGGCGCCGAGGTGCTTACGGTACTCCTGCGCGGGTGGACACAGGTCAGCTGCGCAAGGTTTGCGGGCCGGTCGGCCTGCTGCGGAAGGGCGAGGGGATGGATGCGGACCTCGGGGTTGAGGGCCAGTTCGTCGAGCGACTGCCAGTAGTGCTGCGCCCTGGCGAGTATCT
>JADGIZ010000120.1:0-24774 GCA_027604665.1 Polyrhizophydium stewartii | reverse complement strand
GTTTTGTGGGTTCTGCGAGCGTTTTTGCACACTTGACCGAGATCTGTCGATTGCGCGTATTCCCGTTCAAAACAGTCACTGCTGCCACAAATCGATAGTGTGGAATGCAGAGCATTGCTTTTATCGAGATTGGCTACCCCTTGGTTAGCCTAAAGATCGACATGTGCTTGCATTTTGAATTAGTATTGATAAATTTTTTGGCGGCTCTGTTTGAATAATCGTTTATCTGTTCCTTTCCTACTATTGATGGTGTCTTAAAGCTCTAGTTTTCGATCAACACTGAAAGGATGTTCATTCTGGCTTTTTGGTTGCTTTGTTCAACTGCGATGTTTGACAAAGTAATCCTTGAGTTGCTGGACGAACTCGTTGTATTTCTTGAGCGCAGGCGCACTTCCGTCAGCAAGTGCGTCGTGGAACAAGAGATCGAGTAGGGCCTTGTATTCATCGTACGTGAAGAGGCCTGCATGATCCGGCACTGTCTGAACAATATCCTTTGCAGCGCATTGTTAATGCCACAAACAGTGAAGCAGAGTCTCGGTGGCTAGCACAAACCTGGGCTTCAGCTTCTAACAGCTCGTAGTATCGGCGAGCTCGATCGAGATTCTGCTGGTGCGCGCATGCAAGATTGGTGAGATTCTGTTGAAGCGATTGGACGTTCCTCACGAGACGTAGGACGCCGGCCTTGTTGACAGCGCGGATGTAGCGCAGGTTGCACACGAGCGTGTGCGCCATGAGCTCCCCGAGACCATCAAACAGGAAGCGCGTGCGTCGCTCTGGTAGCGCTGCAGCAACGGCTTCTTCTGTTGCGGAGAGGTCCATGTTCAGCATGGCAATATATGGGTCTGGATCGGGATTGGCATCGTCAAAGTTGTAGCTTCCCTGGATGCAATGGAGCTGGTTAGCTCGCTTGCCATTGCGCAAGGGCCTAAACGGCACATGCCTCGCGAATAGCCAGATCGAGGTAGTAGAGCGAGTGGCACCGCAGCTCAATGCGCAGCACAAAAATGCACGTTTGCGAGAGTTTCTTGAACGAGTCGGCGAGAGCATCAAACTGTTTTGCAAGCTCGCGGGAGATGCTTGCATGCGGAGGGATACTGCCATCGACAACCAAGGCCGGCAAGCTCTCAGTTGATAGTCGCACGTACTCGGACTGAACTCGTCAGCCGCCCGTATGTAGACGTGCGAATAAAGCGGCGCTCACCAGCGACTCGCTCGAGTCGGCGAAAGCCCGCGTAGCGACAAGCCCGGTGCCCCCTGAGTCGGCACCGCGCACCTGTGCAATTTGAGCAGCAAGCCACTCCTGCTCGCCGACAGCGTCAGCAAGTTGGACTGACGCACCATTGCTGTTTGAGTGGACTCACCGTGCTGTAGTGCAGCTGAGCAAGGGCCTCGAGACGCCGCGGCTCAAAGATGAGCTCGCTGCGATGGAACGAACGCTCGCCTTTCAGTCGCATCTCAAGGATCGTTTCCTACGGAGTGTGAACGACGATCCAGGTTCCTTCATAATGGTCACGCACGAACCTTTTGCCACATGCCTGCATTCGAGTCAGTGTGCGAGCTAGTCGGCGATGCATCAGACCTGCCTCGCACGTTGGTCAAGAAATCATCTGCGAGGAAACGCACAGCACATTTGACCCACAGAAAAGAGTTTTGCGCAAGAAGCGAAACAAGATCGTCGTTTTTCGCCCAGACGTATGCAATCGAGCCGTTCGAGACGTCTGCCGTCTCACTAGAAGACTGCTCGGTCGACAGCAGTGATCTGCAGCGCGCCTGGCACCTGTCGAGATACTTTTCAGCCAGTGAAAGAAGTGTGCGCAGAAATTCCTCCCTGTGGATGGGGATCGTGTGCGAGGTGCGGCACATGTTTTGAGAGAGAAACGCCAGGGCAACGGCGCTCTGCGTGGTGTCAGCGAGAAATGTCAAGTCGCCTCAATGTGCCGTGTTCACACCTTCACGAGGGGATAAGGAATCCCCGGCAGCTGATCGGTCTGGAACGCGTCGATGCCTGCATAACATCTGTCAGACAGATTCAGATGCACGAGCCGGCTGGCGGCGAGATCGATTATCGCCTGCCATTAACAAAATTGTGATAAAACGATACGACCTGGTCTTGGATTTGCGGCAGAAAGACATTGAGCACAAAGTCATCGAGAAACACGCGGAACACGCGCGGCCTATTTGGCGTCAGTGGGCCGATGGAATTGCCAATGGTCTGCATCGGCACTTACTCGATTCCAGATGCCATCTCCATTTTTTCTGTGAACTGGAGCGTCGGCTTAAAGGCGACCAAAATGTTCGACGCCTCGGGTCGAATGAGCAGCTTATGCCCAGCCGCAACCGTGTTCGAGTACTTATCAGTCGCTCCCTGTGTGCCGTGCGAATCGAGAATGTGGCCAAACTCGGCACCGGTCTCGGGCTCGGGAGCGGTTGAATCGAGGCTGCTGATGAAGTTTTGTGGGAAGCTTGCATTGAGCGCGCCGCTGATGCGATAAACTTGCTGCTGCCGGCGTTAGCGTGCCAGCCGCTTCCGGTTGAGCTCTGGCTGCCCACCTTGGCAATCCGCTCCCTGCCACGGCGCTTGTCGCGCAATATCTCGTTCATCGAGGCCACGGCGCTCGAGCCAGTTGCCACCTTCTCGGCTGTTGTGAGGTAATCGTAAAGAAGCGCCTTTGCTTCGCTCTGGATGGCAAAGCAGACATCCGATTTGGTATAGGGGACTGAAAAAATTATCGTGAGCACTAAGCACAGAGCTGCAGAAGCACAAGGCCTGTGAGCTCACGCTTTGCCGAATCCAGCTGAGTCCGCATCCCAACTGCGAGTCAGCAAACATCAGCGCGCTGGATCGGGCTGCATCTCTATTTTCTTACCCCAAGTGAGCGGGTTGCAACACCGATAATAAATAGATGCGTGAGAGCAACTGTCTCGAACTTGTCGTAGAGCGAAAAGAGGAGTGTGGCCAACAGGTTGCTTTCCACGTCGTGGCTGTCGTCCTGCCCATCCGATCCGAGGCCGCGAGCCTGGCTGCCGTATGCAACGCGTCAGCCAAGTCAAACGAGCTTTGTTGCGCACTCGACTCACCTTTGCTCGAGCTCCTCGATGGTGCGTTCGACAACGTTGAAAAGCTCCTGCGAGAGCCGGTCTTTTATCGTCTGCGCAAGATTTTGCGTCAGAAGTGCTGCTTTGGATGCAGTGCCAGAGTTTCTGCGCACCGACAGTCCGTCAGATAGCCGCTCGAGTATTGCCATGCTTTCGACAAGCGCCTGGATATGCTTGAAAGAGTCCATTTCCGGGTTGGACTCAAAATCGTCCACAGTCTACTGAAATGCGTCAGTTGCAGCTTGCGCAGTCGAGGCGCCTCTCGAGCGCTTGACTATCCCACCTCCGAGTGCAGCTGGCCGTCAATGAAGGCGATTTTCGCCTCTGAGAAAAACTGGTACTCGTTTCCTGCACCAAATTCTGGGATCAGTGTGCAGCTCAGCGCGTTTTGGTTTTGCAAGCTGCTTGCCATCGGGCAGCTCGACGTTCTCGCGGGAGAGCCTGGTGTTAGCAACATTACGTTTTGGTCAGCTTTGCCTTTGACTGCATCTTGAATGTCAGGGAATAATAGCGCACATGGCGATCTGCTCGATTCGGAGCATCGAAATCGGCGTCTTCAGATACAGATGATCGTGTAGCTCTTCGACAATAGCGTCGAAAACCGACTGGATGCACAAGGCTTTCGGCGTCAGCATCCAGAGGCTGGGAATCTTCCATATCGAGTTAGCGACCTTCTTGAGATCGCCGAGCTTTTCGTTTACGCCCTCCATTGCGCCAATGTCGGAAAAGTCGCTTCCGCTGAGAGTGCGGATTGCGCCTGTCAGCGCGCGCACCGCGCTTAGAAAATACTTGCCCTCGATCAGCATTTCGATGTTGGCCGGTGTTTTTTGCAGCTCGTCGCTGAAGCCAGTAGGCGCGAGTCTGTGTCAGCACCAGGGATCCGATCACGGTCGCACCTGCCGATGCACAGAGATCACGAATGCTACGTACATGGTCTCAAGGATGCGGCTCATTTCCTTGAACTGGATGCTCTTCACCCAGAGATGCAAGAGATCAAATCTCTTGCACTCGAGCCAGCCTTTGCACTTCTCAAGATCCTCCCTCATCGCAAGCATCTTGTGCTTGGATTCTGCAACACGCAACTCAGTATTGTGCGACCCGGGTGGCAGCGGTGCGGCATGCAATACCCACCGGAGATTGTGTCGACGACCGTGCTAAAAGTCTGGATGGCATTGTTGAACGCCTGGTGGTAGTCTTGGGTGACCGGGGGCCATCGAACGAGTCAGGTTTGGCGCAGCTTCGGTTGAGCCGCGCGCCACACGCCGTACCATTGACAATCAGATCCATGGCTCGCTCAAGCGTATCATGTATCTCGCAAAACGCCTGGTAATCGCGCCCGAGCGAGCTTCCGTCCAGAAGCGACAGCGCATATGGAATGGGATTGAACTGCGGGCCAACACCACCCACGCATTGGCAGCCCAAGGATTAGTTACTCGAGCAGCGGGCGGTGCCATCGACGGAGGCATGTGCGCGGGAGGGGTGCATGCGATGGGCGCGAGGGGCCCGCAAGAGCCGAGGTCCGCGAGACCCACCTCCGAGGTCGTCATGAAGTCCCAGTTGAGACGCACGGCGCTCATGACTTCGGAAACGAGCGGCGGCAGCGTGCTGGCGTCCTCTGCCTCGGCCTGGCCCCCGTGGCGCGAGTTGCCTTCGGCGCCGGGGAGGCCTGCGGCCGGCTGCGGCCTGCTGCTGACCGTGTCTCGCTTCCCCGCCGCGCGCTGGCGCCCCGCAAACATGGGTCCGATCTGGTCAGATGGATGCGGCGCGAGGCCATGCCCAGGCATTGTCCCCTATGCGCGCGCATATGGCGCCGGAGCACCGAGAACCTTGCAGGCGAGGCGGGCTCGCTTGCTCTCCACAGCCAAAGGCACTCTTCCCGCCACCAGATCGCCGCTGCGGCGCCATGGCGCTGACCCGATCCTGCCTACTCGCATCGCACTGACCGGCCCAGGCTTCCATCTTCCCACGATGTCGCTCGCCTCGAAGCTCTCCGTCTCAGACGTCGGCGTCTCCGGCAAGCGCGTCCTCATCCGGTGCGTGCTCACGGGCTTCTCGGCTGCCCACGGCCGTGTGTTCCCGCCCGCGGCGGCTGACAGCGACCGCACACGCCGCTGCCGCCCCTGCGTGCACGCTCTCTCGCTCGCCACCTCGCGCACCCGCACGTGCTGCTCGCCAGCGTCGACTTCAACGTGCCGTTTGCCGACGGCAAGATCTCCAACAACCAGCGCATCGTCGCGGCGCTGCCCACCATCCAGCATGTCATCGAGCACGGTGCGCCGACGCCTTGCCGCCTGCCTCTCGCTGCAACCGCCGCGTACCGCTGCTCACGCATTCGCTCGCCTCCGCTCTCTCGCTCACTCGCTCGCTCCAACCTTGTCGCCCACAGGCGCACGCTCGGTCGTGCTCATGAGCCACCTCGGCCGCCCTGACGGAAAGGTCGTGCCCAAGCTGACGCTCAAGCCCGTCGCCGACGAGCTCAGCCGCCTCCTGTCCAAGCCCGTGACCTTCCTCGACCAGTGCGTCGGCGAGGCCGTCGAGAAGCACTGCGAGAACCCGGCCCACGGTGCGTGCGCGCTCGTCGGCGAGAGCAACGTCACGTTGCGCAACCCTGTCCGCATGACCGCGGGCTGACGTCGCGCCGACGCCGTGCAGGCGAGATCATCCTGCTCGAGAACCTGCGCTTCCACATCGAGGAGGAAGGCTCTGTCAAGGACAAGGAGGGCAACAAGGTGCGTGGTGGTCGACCGGCGCCGCGATCCTGCCGCGATCCCACCCGATTCCGCATCGCAGCTGATCCGCCGCATCGATCGATCTGCACTCGAGCAGACCAAGGCCAAGCCCGAGGATGTGGCTGCGTTCCGCGCATCGCTCTCCAAGCTCGGCGACGTCTACATCAACGATGCCTTCGGCACCGCCCACCGTGCCCATAGCTCCATGGTCGGCGTTGATCTGCCCGTCAAGGCATCGGGCTTCCTGATGAAGAAGGAGCTCGAGTTCTTCTCCAAGGCACTCGAGAGCCCCGAGGCTCCGTTCCTCGCCATCGTCGGCGGGTAGGACCCCGCATCCGCCTGGCTCGGGGCCTGATGCAGGTTCATGCTGACGCGGCGCAATCCGCTGCTGCCCAGCGCCAAGGTCTCTGACAAGATCCTGCTGATCGAGAACCTGCTCGACAAGGTCAACAGCATGATCATCTGTGGCGGCATGGCCTTCACGTTCCTCAAGGTCCTCGAGAACGTCGAGATTGGTGCGTCGCTCTTCGACACCAACGGTGCCACGATCGTGCCCAAGCTTGTCGAGAAGGCCAAGGCGAAGGGCGTCACCATCCATCTTCCCGTCGACTTCATCACCGCCGACAAGGTTCGTCGCAGGCAGCAGCCCCGCTTCTTTCCCACCCTGCTGACGCACCAACTCCCACGCCTCGTTGTCTCAACGCCCGCAGTTCGCCGCCGACGCCAACGTGAGTTGCGCTCCTCCGCGCGCAGAGCCGCTGCGCTCAGGCTGACGGCTTGGCCTGTGTTGGGGGCCCTCTTCAGACCGGCTACGCCACCAAGGAGGATGGCATCCCCGCTGGCTGGATGGGCCTGGACCACGGACCCAAGACAAACGAGGCCTTTGCCAAGGTCGCCCTGGCGTCCAAGACCATCCTGTGGAACGGACCTGCCGGCGTGTTCGAGTTCGACAAGTTCGCCGCCGGAACCATGTCGCTCCTCGACGCCTGCGCCCAGGCCACGAAGGCTGGTGAGCCGCTGCTCTCCGCGGGTTCCCCGCGCGCGTCCGGCCCTCCACGCGCCTGACGTCTGATTCCAACGCAGGCGCCGTCACCATTGTCGGCGGAGGCGACACGGCCACTGCCGTTGCAAAGGCCAACCGCGAGGACGAGTTCTCGCACATCAGCACCGGTGGCGGTGCAAGCCTGGAGCTCCTCGAAGGTGCACTAGCCTCGATCTGGTAGTTTATTTGCGAAGCAGTGCTGACAATGCAATGCTGCTTCTGGCTCTGCAGGCAAGGCCCTCCCGGGCGTTGTCGCTCTGTCGTCGCGCTCGTAAGCATTTTCCTGGGCATCTCACGCGGCCGCCCCTTGGAACGCCAGTGCAAGACGCGGGTCCGCGCGAAGCTTCGCATCCAGCTCAATGTAGCGTTCTGGCGCTGTTTCCTTGTGCTGCCAGCCAGTCGCAGTCGCTTTGCCGTCAGCTTGTGCCGGTTGAGTTGGGCATGCGTGAGGCCCCACTGGCGACACTAACCTTTGCTAGGCGCTTCTCGAGAATATGGATGCGGAAGAGGGCGTCGTTGCCAAAGCGCACGTACTCATCAGTCTCCTCTACCGTCATTGAGTCGGCGTTGCGCGAATACGCAAGCTGGCGCTTCTGATACTCGGCCGTGACATCGTCGAGCCTGCCTTGGATGATGTTGGCCTTTTCAACCAGCCGCTCCTTGAGGCTCTTGAGGCACGCGTCCTTGACTGCCACCGCATCTTCGCGGCTGAGGTTGCTTGGGTTCTCCTGGTTCGAGGCAGCGCGTTAGTTGAGCTTCGTCGGTGCGCCTCAAGCGCGTGGCCCCTACGTAGTTGATGAGGAACGGAGACAGATAGTCCAGGTCCACGGTTTTGGTCTCCTCTTCGTCTCCCTTGTGAACGTCCTTCCCTTCTTCGTCGGTTGGGAGCTTCTGTATGCAGGGTAAATTTTGGATCGTCAGCGAGCAGCCTTGAGCGCTCGTGTCTTGCACCATCCATACACGCACCGTATCATTACGCAGCGTGTCATAAACAGATATCGTGAGGCCGACTTCGCGCTCCTCGGCTTGACGCATTTGAAGAATGTCGCTCAGCTCGCGCTCGGCGTTTTTGATTGACTGCAGGCAGGCTTGCTCCGTCCGCAGAAGATCGCAGAGCTGGGCATACAAGTGCTGCTTCTTGGGCATCTTGGCATAGGGGTCAACCTGGCAAAAGAGCGTGTTTCAGCGGAGTCGGCACTCGCAAAGCACACGGAGCAGCGCTGCTCTACCCACCTCAAACGAGTTTGTAAGTTCGACAAAGTGTCCCTTTTGGTCGGCTGCCGGCTTGCGAAACTCGCGCTGCGACGAAATGATTCGTCCATCCTCCAAATGAAAAATGATGCGGATCTGGAAAACAACAATCGCTGTAAGTTTCTGAGCAGGCCGGGAGGGTTGCGCAACGGTATACGGACACAACTTTTTCCTCTTTGACAAAGTACGTTTTCTTGTAAACATCCTTGTGTGCAGGGGCCTCGGCGTTTCGCGAAAACTTTTCTGTCATCTTGACCACTGCGCCGCGTACACCGTCCTCGACATCGTAGGTGACGCTGCGGTATATCAGCCTGTTCTCGCGCTCGGTAAAGTGCTCGGTGACCTGATGTCTCGTTAAGCTCAGCCTTCGAGAGGCATGGCCGCCTAAATGTGCGTGCGACACACCTTGCGAGGGCTTTCGATCCGCTTGACGAGGCCGTCCGACCTTGCGCTGGGATAAAAATGCATCTCGGTGGTCTTGCCATCAACCATGATATGCTCCTTGAGGCCATGCGGCGCACGACCCGGGCTGAAAAACTCCTGGATTCGCTTGCTGTCTGGCATGCGGATGCGCTGATAGAGCTTGTCTCTGTGCCATTAATAACGAGCACTGGTCAGTGTGTTGTGGGGGGGGGGTCGAGGATGACTTTGTGCGGCCAACACATCTGAATGTTACCTGCGGTTCTCAAAAAACTCGTTGATCTGAGTTACGGCCATGCCGTCCGGTGCCATATATGTCACACGCGAAACCATGCCGTCTTCGCGATGGTACTCGGCAAAGATTTCCTTTGCCCCATCAGCGTCAGCTCCGTGCGCGAGCTCGGCCGCTTTCTCGGTCTCATGCGCACCCATTTTGCATTCTTGTATGTGATGATCTTTGTGCCCGATGGGCAGCGCGATTCAAACTGCTCCTTTGTAATAGAGAGCCGCTCAACCCACGAAGGAGGCAAGTCGACAATGTGCTGTGACGTCAGGTAATCGCAGTAAACGCAGCCACATGGCAGCACAGTTTGCATCAGGCACAGCGAGAAAAGGATATCTCTGATGTGCTCTCCTCCTCTTCTTCGTCGTCAGACGCGTTTTCGTTCCCTTTGTCGAGATCACTGCTCTTGTTGGACATTCCGCGAGGCTGAGTGTTGTCGAGCAAAACAAATTCCCACTTGGCGTTGTCGCCAATGTCGAACGAAATACCCTGTCGGAGCATATAGTCTACACGTCAGCACATGCGCAGCAACAACAGTATACGAGCAGTCGCCGGTGCTATCTGCATCGCCTGCTTATTCGGCTTGCCTTGAGGCCGTCGAAGCAGACTTGCATGTTCACCCAGTAATTCTGAGAGCTGAACACGCTCTCAAGCCCAAGATAATTTTCGTTCTCGGTGCTGTATATCTTGCCTGTGCTCGGCTCGATGAAAAAGGCCTCGGCAACCTCTCGCTTTCCCGGAAGAACAAGAACCCAGGCGTGAACACGAAGGCCCTTGAGCTCGTCGTCGTCGTCTTCCAGCAAAGCCGGCGGCTGAATGGCACACAGCCCAGTCAGCTTCGAAGTTCTCGCGCTTTCTCATGTTGCGCAACCCAATGGTTGGTGAGGCACGATTACCTTGGTCTGCTCTGCGTTTATCTTTTCGCCCTCAGCGTCCTTTTTGATTGCAAGCTGCCTCCGGCGCTCCTCCTGCTTTGCAAGAAAGCTACTTTTGAGCTGGCGAGGTGGTTTGACTCGGTACTTTGACGGCGCCGATGAGTCGCTCGAGTTTTGAGCTAACGTGATGGTGTGCTGGGCATGCTTTGCTGCATCTTCGCCAGGCAGGCGGATTCCAGGCTGCTCGGTGCTGGTGCGCGTTTGGTCCATCAGCGTGATATTGCGGGAAGCGTATCCCGAGACGACATATGCGTCGTAGCCGACACCTCGCAAAAGCGAGGAAAGGAGGACAGACATGTCGAAGCAGTTGCCCGATTGGATGCGCAGCGTGTATGTTGGAGACACCAGCGCCTTTGGCTGCGTCGCGGGTTAGCTGGGCACAGTGGCATCGCGGGCATATCAGCGCGCCAGAAGGCCCACCAGCTCATGGGGTGGCTCAAGAGGCTCGTAGGTGATGAAATCGGACACAAAAGATGCGCAGCTGCGATAGTCATACAACTCCCTGTATGGAAGCTGCGTCGGCCTGATGGTCGTGCAGACGAATTTCTGGCGTCGGTTGTGAGCCCTTGACGACTCTGAGTGGAGCGGCGGCAGCGCCTCACCTTGATTCCGAATTCGTTTGGTGGGCATAGTAGCAGCTCCTTGCGGCCCGGGTAGAGCTGGCAGTACTGCCTGTTGAAGTTTTCCACATACTGCAGGATGAGCTGCTCCTTGTGTGAGTTGGTGTGATACGAGGCAGGGACCTTTTTCTTGTCGAGAAGCTGCTGCCTGAGCATGTTCTTGCGGCGCTCCATCTGCTCTATGTAATGCCGCTCGTGTTGGTCGTTTACGTCGACGGCAAAGCGAGCCTCGTGCTCAGCGTCCTCGGCAGGCGCCGCGACGTCTGCATCGACGCCCACGTCGCCGTTCGCGTCGCCGTCGCCGTCTGCAGCACCTGCCGCGATGCCGTCTGCATCTGCCGCGATGGCATCGGCATCGGCGTCGTGCGCGCCATCGCCCAGCGCATCACCGCCCTCTGCATCAAATGAGCCAGCGAGCGGCTCTGCGCCGTCGGCGCCCGCAGCGGGGGTGTCCGCGCTTGCATCTCGCTCCGGACCGTCCGCGTCCATCTGTTGTTGCTGCGGTGCTTGTGGAAAGGAGTGATTTCAGCGCCGGCCGGCCTTGCCCTCCAACAGCACAACCGACATGCCCCGCACCCAGCTCATTGGCGGCAACTGGAAGATGAACGGCGACCGCAACCTGGTCGACGTCATCTCCGCGACTCTCAACGGCGCGTCGCTGGCCAGCGGCGTCGAGGTCGTCGTCGCCCCGCCGGCGCCGTACCTGGCTCTGGCCCGCTCCAAGTTCGCCGGCCATATCGGCGTTGCCGCCCAGAACGCCAGCAGCGGTGAGCGTTGCGCTGGCGCCCGGCGTCAGGCCGCCGCGCGGATGGACCAGCCGAGCTGACGACTGGCGCCTGCTGCGCTGGCGTGCCTGGTTGGCGGCGGCGATGCCCCCCGCGCCGGCGTCCTCAGAGAAGAGCGGCGCCTTCACGGGCGAGATCAGGTGCGCCCGCCACGCTCGCCCCCTGCTGTCATGTGCGCTGCTGACCCAGTCGTCTGCGCGCTGGCATCGCCCGCCTCGCCCGCCTCGCCCGCCTCGCCCGCCCTGCGCGCGCCTGCCCCGCGCACAGTGTCGACATGCTGAAGGACCTCTCCATCAACTGGGTGATCCTCGGCCACTCGGAGCGCCGCGAGCTGTTTGGCGAGAGCGATGACGTGGGTGCCGGTCGTGTGTGCGGGCGGCCGCGACGCCTGCTGACGCGCCGGGTGCACCTCGCCTCGGCACCCGCAGACGATCGGTCGCAAGGTCGTCTTTGCCGTCAAGAACGGCATCAAGGTCATCGCCTGCGTTGGCGAGAAGCTCGAGCACCGTGAGGCCGGCAAGACCACCGAAGTTGTCTTCCGCCAGCTCGAGGGCATCCGCGCCCACCTGACCCCAGAGGACTGGGCCCACATCGTGGTCGCCTACGAGCCCGTGTGGGCTATAGGCACGGGCAAGGTCGCCACGCCTCAGCAGGTACGTCTTCACGCCTACCGTGCGGCCTTGCGCTGCGGCTCACCCCACACTCGCCGTCAGGCCCAGGAGGTCCACGAGCAGATCCGCTCGTGGCTGGCCAGCCATGTCTCGCCCGCGGTCGCCGAGGCCACGAGGATCATCTACGGCGGTAGGTGCCAGGCCCGAACCTGCGACGATCGCCCTTCCTGCGAGATGCTCACAACGTTGGTGTTGGCTGCGGCAGGCTCCGTCAACGCCAAGAACAGCAGCACCCTCCAGTCGGAGAAGGACATTGACGGCTTCCTGGTTGGCGGCGCCTCGCTCAAGGCCGACGACTTCCTGACAATCTGTCACAGCAAGATCTGAGCATCGCTGCCCTGTCACCAGCTGTCGCAATAGCAAATGTTGTTTGACCCCCCCCCCCGGCAGCGATCGATGTGGCGCAGCCGGGATTGGCGCCGATGCGACGCGATGAGATGGACTGCGATGCCTTGTGATGCGGCGCAGTCCGATCGATGGCTGGCGAGCGACATCACTGCTTGTGCGCCTCGCTCTTCTTGTCGTCGCTCTTCTTGTCGTCGCTCTTCTTGTCCTCCTTCCTGTCCTCCTTCTTGTCCTCCTTCTTGTCCTCCTTCTTGTCCTCCTTCTTGTCGTCGTTGGGCTTTCCGAATGCGTTTTTCTTTTCGATGGCCAGCAGCCGCTTTGCGACAAGGATCCAACTGTCGCAAAGCTCTCTACTCACAACCTCAGAATCAGCAACTTTGCTCGCACGCTGTGCAAAGAGCAGCGGATGCTTGCGACTTACTGGACCACCTTGCGCAGCTCGCGCTTATCGTCGGACAGCATCTCGATGTCGGCCGCGTCGCGCGCCAGATTGATGTTGAATGAGATCAACTGCATTCAGTGCATGGTGAGCGATTGCTTCAGTTCTCAAATACGACAGTGCGATCCGCATACCTCCTGGTTCAGGAGCTGAAACTCGTGATCCCAGCTCTCTGACGGCTTCTCCTTGCCACCCTTGACTAGCAGATGCACCATCCAGCTGATCATGGAAGTATGGAGCTTGAGGTTTTCTGCGCAGCACGATTGTGAGTTGGCGCGCTTGCTTGCCACGCAGAGATCCAGCTTCCATGCAGTTGCAAATCACACACCCTCGTTTCGAATGTCTGTGTCTGTGTTCATCTGGTCCAGTAGGCGGGATACCCAGTTCTCAACGTGCAGTGGGATCTTGTGCTGCTCCTTCTCAACCGTGTTGGACATTGTGTCTTGGTGCCGAGCAAGATTCAGATGAACGTTAGCGCCTTCACACGATTTTAGCACGGCATGGATGCAACGCACTGATCAGCAGACCAATCTGGTCACACCAATGCGTCAGCGCCTCCTTTAGTTGGCCGCGCTCGGAACTTGGGAGAGGCTTTTCAAGGTCGCGAGCGCTGAATGCCGTGTATCTTTGAGTGGCGCAGTCGCAGCTCTGTCAGCACCAGGGCCGACATCAGCTCCAAAACGGGCGTAATCGCACCTGTCCTCAAGCTGGTTCTGAAGGCTAATCACCTGGCTTGCAATGCCGTCTTCGCCCGAGACGCGCAGATCCAGCTTTGTGAGCCACTCCTCGATTTCAACCGTGAGTTTGGTGAGCACCTCGCTGAGTGGGATGTAGTCCTTGCCGTTGGTGCTCTTCTCATTTCGCTTCAGAAGCTTGCCACCCGCCTCGATCCAGACGCCGGCCATTTTGCGGATGTAGCCAATCTCCTCTTGCACGGTCAGGTCGCGGTCGCTCGTAAATCGCACGGCAACCACGCCAACTTGGTCGACCCATTTCATCAAATGCTCGGCGAGGCTCTTGACGTCGAACAGATGGAACACCTTGAGCAGCGGATGATCAGCCTCGACGGCATCCATGGGCTCGTTTGCCGTCAAGTTCTTGAGCACCATCCTCATATCGCGCTGCATCTTGGACAGAATCTCCATGTTGTGGTGATCCTCCTCTACAACCGACTGTGACAATCTGATGAGTTTGGCGCGCCAATCCTCGATCTTTTTCTCGATGGCGTTGAGCTCGGCGTCGTTTGTTTCGCTAATTATGATAATCATGTGGTTTGTCGAGCGCAGACGACCATGCTCGTACTTTTGCAGGAGCACAAGATCGGTGATGCCATGCTCTTGGCCAATGCGGATGGCAAGACTGGTTGCTGCGTCGACCCAGATACGCTTTTCCTGCTCGGATAAGCGCACGGCCTCCTCCAGGCGATCGCGCTGCATGCGGTACAGCTTGTGGTACTCTTCCAGGATCTCGTCCGTGCTGTCCGACTGAGTCAGAACCGACACCAGCTTTTCCTGCGCCTCCTGCGCCTGCTTTGTAACCTCGGCGTCATGCTTGCGCACAAAGTCGAGTTCGCGAAGCAGGTCTGCCACCGTCTCTTTGGAACGCACCAGCTCTTCGGACAGACGTCTGTTGAGCTTGCGCTGGGCAATTAGCTCGGTGTGCAGATTGCGTATGTGTTTCGGGATCTTGAGAAACATGTTTGCGTATCGCCTTCGGATCTCGGCAATAACCTCGCCACGCTCAATCATGTTGACGGTCACTTGACGGATGATCTCTTGGAAGACAGAGTCGTAGATCTTCTGCTCTTCCTGGATGATGCTCAGGAACGCATGCATTTCCGTGGGGTACTCCTGGTCTTCGTCGGCGCCGATCTCGCGCAGCAGCTTGATCATTGCATTCTTGAGCATAGCGACTTCCTTGCGCGTCGTTGGCCGCAGCACAGGGTACGCCTGATGTCCGTCTTCGCCGGTTGATTTGGCTGCATCGTTCTGTGGATGTTGGCCGTGTCAGCTTTTCGAGATGCCGCGCCGAGGACACTGCGCCATCGCATCCACTTGCGGAAGCACTTGCATATTTGAGCGAGGATGCAGCGGCGACCATCTGGACATCACCGGTTTCGAGCGTGCCCTGCGCACCGCCGCCGACAACACCCGCCGCAACACCCGCAGCGCCAGATGCGGTGGATCCGGCGCCAACAGGGCCTGCAGTTTCGCCCGGCCGATCATACACGAACGCAAGATCGTCGATGCCAGCCGGTGGCTTTGAGCCCAGATGAGCGACTCGGCGTGCAGCGGCATCGTGCAGGTAAGTAGCCTCGGCAGGCGCTGGGCGTGGGTTTGCAACACGCTTTGCGGCAGCACCGCCCCTCGTTGCGGCCGTCGCTGCGACTTCGCCCTGAGTCCCAGCCGCTCCGCTCGCACCAGCGCCTCCAGCCAACATCTCCTCGGACACGCCATCGTCGGCCGGATACGCAAGAGGCTCTGCCTCGCCATTGGCAAAGCCCCTGCCCCGGGTCGAGTTCTTTTTGGGCTGCGCGGCAGGCTGCGCCTTCTTGGCCGGCTGGCTGAGCTTGTTGAGGTCGTTGATCAGGGATGTTGGAATGAACTCCATGGGCGGCGGTCAAGTTCATTTGCTTTCCGGTCCGCCGATGTCGCCGAGAGCCGCAGCAGACATCGTTGGTCGCAGGGCCGCCGACAACCTCACCCTCACAGCGCACCTGCCACCGGGAAGCACGGCGCACATCCGGACGCGTGGTTTGGGGCCGTGATAGAGCACGCAGCCGTCGTGACGCAAGCAAGCGCCGGCGCAGCCGCCGTCATAGAGGGAGGAAATGTCGGTGATGGGCGATGTTTGGCAGCTCAGCTCGGGGCAGGTTGCCACCCGAGTTTCTCTGAACATGGCGCTGGGGGTGCTTGGAGTGCCGAGTCAGCCCGCTTTTGTGGGTCTCGCGAGGCGGCCTGATGTCTCACCCAGAAGCATCAACGAGAGCGGCTCGCTCCATCTTCCGGGAAACTACATTTAATTGCTTTCTGCGAACCGCCTCAGATGTCGAGCCGGATCGAGGACGGAGCGGTCAACGTCTTGCATCACGATCCCACCAAGCGGCATAGACGCAAACGGTCCATGGGTGTCCTCGGCGAGGCTCCGGATTTGCGATGTTTGGACATTCATCAGCCCATCGAGGTCTGCCAAGAGCTTGTGCGTTTGGTCCGGGCTCGCCGTCTGATGCGAGCCAAAGAGAATCGGGCTGACATGAAGGATCAGCGAGCCAAGCGCCATTGCGGTCGCGCGAAGCAGTGTGACCTTTTCCCACAGCGTGTGCGACGGGAGGATGCCAGGCACAGGGTCGACCGGCGACAGGAGCAGCCACGCCTCCACGACGGCGAACCACATCAGGACAACAAAGCGGCCGAGTGCGCCCGTCGAGACATTGAAGAACAGCGTGACCAGCATGAGCATTCCAAGCGTCACGCCGTGGTACTGAAGCCATCCGGCGGTTGCGAGGCGGAAGTAGTCTGCCTCGCTTGAGCATCTCGCGCATTCAATCGCGTCGGGACCCACACGATCTGGGTTGGGTGCGGTCAGCAAAATGGGACCGGCTGATGGGATCGGCGGTCCAGGGCCTCCACGCACCATAGCCTGCTCTAAGGGTCGGCTTTGACAGCACTTCGTAGGCTTGACGCACGAGCATGTACATGTGCTCAGATGCGGGCTGCATGCTCCTGTCAGCGCGCTGGGCGACGGCAGTCGGAGGCTCTCGCACCGCTCACCGACGTGGACTTGTCCTGCACGGGGGGGAGGGTCAGCAGAAGCCAGAAGGCGGATGAAGGCTCCCTATGGCCAGCAGACGCACGGGGTGGAATCGCAGCGACATGGAGAGGTACTGCGTGCGAAGCTTGCGCGAGTCGAACGCCGGGCCTGGGCTGATGTCGAGCGCGCTGTAAAGGTTCGGGCCTAGGTCGCTTTCGGCCTGCAAGGAGGTCAGCTCGGCCGACGCCGCTGGGCGGCTGGGCAGCAGCATGCGTGCGGCGGCATGCCTTGAGGCAGACGTAGACAACGTAGGCGCACGCCAGCGCCAGGAACATGCGGTTGTAGTGGAGTGCGTACAGAGGCTCGCCGCGCTTTGGGGCGTTGCCTGCGAAGAGGAACCAGTGCACGGCGTTGAGGGCGACGCCCGTGGCAAAGGACTGCGTGCGTGCGCACGGCGCACAGGAGACGGTGCCAGGCGCAGTGGCCGAGGAGCGTCAGGCTTCGCCAGCCGTGCGAGCCGCAGCAGCCGGACGGCGGTGCGCACTGGGATGAAGTTCCACAACAGGATGTCGAGGATCAGAAGCTGCATCTCTGGTCAAGTGCGACTCGTGCCAGATCCGTTTGGCGCACGCAGATGCTCTCCACGACAGGTGTCTTGCTCACCGTCGCGCCCAGCCGGTGCAACTCCTCGTTCGGCAGTCGAGCCCGCGCTCCTTCCCTCCGCCGCGCCAACACCGCTCATGTTCAGAAACTTCTTCGTGATCCACCGCTCGGGCAAGACTTACTTCGCCAAGAACTGTGCGTGCAGCTGCCGCGCCACCTCCCACCGAAGCCTACCGCCCTCACGGCTCTCAATGACCTCTCCGAGTTGGCGGTGGGAGCGGCGCTTATTGCTCTTGCGTCTGACAACTCGCCGTCGCTCTGGCGTGGACGCACGCCACCGCCTCCGCTGGGAATGCCTCACGCACGTTGGCGTCTGGCGCCATGGCGCCGCTGACCGCGTTCCTGGGAGCTCACTCCAGTCCAGGGGGAACTACTCGACCAAAGGTTCTGCGTATGGCGTTGCTGCTGCTGCTGCTGCCCCCGCCGCCCCTGCGGCGTTACTCGCTGCGCGAGTCCGCCCCGGCCCTGACCGTGTCCATCTCCGCCCGCCCATCGCGGCCAGCCTGGTCGTTGGGTTTTCTTCCTCGATCTCGAGCTTCTGTAAGACGCTGCTCGGCGAAGAGGTCCGCGAGGTGACATCGCTCAACGGCCGCATTGTCTACAAGGAGGTCGGCGATGTGAGCCGGTGCTCAAAATACGCTTGAAAGGCTTGGACATCGCAGTTGACACAACCCAAAACCCAGTTCATTTTTGTCGCACACAGCGACCTGCGCGTCGGAAGCAGTATCATCCAGAGCATCCTGGCCGACGTTGTCTCTGTTTGCGAGGTTGGTGCTCTCAAGGCATCTTACAAGTCGCGTGCCTCAGCTGCTGATGCGGGCGGCGCGTTCAAATGGCTTTGGGCACTCTGTAGATGCTGTTTGGAGCCTTTCAGCATTGGGACCAGGACACGTTTGATCTGTCTGGCGCGCAGGACATCATCAACATGTACTTTGCCAGGGCAACTCATGATCCGAGTATCGCAGTCAGCGGACTGACTCAGGTGCGCGCAATGATTATTTGAACCGTCTTTCGTGGACTCCGTCGACTCAATCAATGTCCAGATCTTTCTTGACGGCGATATCACCGAGAGGCTGGACAAGCTTCTTGCCTTCCTTGAAAGTCAGGAGGGTGTTTGCGGCAACGGAACAATGCTTGTTCTTGGGGAGTCGGTGCTCCACTCTCGAATGCCGCTTGCAGACACGCGCATGGTCAGGGTCAGGCGGTGGGACCCTCGCCAAGCCACCTGTCTGCGCTGACACGCTTGTATCTATCCGATCAGATCTTGCAGTTCCATAAGGCTCGCAGCCTCGGCGTCAGCTCTGTGCGCTTTACGCCAATCTTCACTTCTGGTGCGTGGCATAATCTATACGCGGTGCGCATCAACAGCTTTGTGCTGTTTGCCATGCTTTACATCGACAAGCCGTACTCGATGATCGAGAAGAAGATCGAAGAGTTCCAAACAACCCTGATCCAGTCGCGACTTGAGATCCCTATTGAGGCAAGCACATCTTTCCTTCAGACTGCGTGGAAAGTTGGCTTACCGGCTGGCTGCTCTTGCCTACAGGAGCCGCCTGTGCTGTTGCGTCTATACGCCAAACGCGAGACACTTGCGATGCTGTACTCCAACATCAAAACTGGCGCCACGGTGTTTCCGGCTCTGCGACCGGGCCCCGAGGTGCAACAGCGCGAAATACTTGACGCATTCTGGTGCTTCTTTTCGGATGCAAGCACAGCGCTGCGCACGCCAGGCGTCACTGAATTCGCAATGTGTCGCGATGCATATCGGTTCTACGCAAAGTGGGTTGGCTGACGAGGGTGACAGCACGCGGGGGGGTGGCGGCTGACGTGCCACGTAGGTCTGAGGGAATCCACAAGCTCTACGTGCTTTTGTCGAGCGACACGCAGCTGGCGGACATTCCGACCATCGCGGCAGACATCCTCAAGAACATCCGCAGCGCGCAGTGACATGAGATTGAACTTGTTGCGCGGGTTTCTGCTTGGGATGTCTTGCGGCGGTCATGCAGTCACAGCCAGCCCGTGACACCGACAGGCAAGCGCCGGGCTGGCCGGCGGCGCCGTGGGCACGCCTGCGGCGGCGTGCGGTCGCCAGGCAGCACCAGGCAACAGTAGGCGGGCTAACCGCTCGATGCAGACCACCATGATCCTGCTGCCCACCAAGGCCATCGACATCGAGCCCACGGCCACCGAGACGGCCCTCCACGTTGCCACCTGGGGTGCCGCGGGCTTTGCGGTTCACACTTGGGCCAACGGCATCCGCATGCGTCCGCTGATGTCGGGTGCGTACCCCGCGTCCGCTGCAACAGGGGTGTACCATCTGCGGCGAGGGCAGGCTGCCCGGCGTGGTGCGGACCAGCCGCGCAGCGCCGACATCCGGCAGCGATCGGCTCTTCAGATGGACTTTCTGGACCGCAGAGCCGCGCGCTCCGGGTGCGGGCCGGGCCTGCCGTGCGACCGTGTCGGCCGGCTTCCACGGCACCGCACCTGCCCGCGCGCACGGCCCACCTGCCTCCGCGTGCCCTGGGCGCCGCCAGCTGCGCTTCTGCACTAGCACCTGGAGGCGTTGCTGCCTCTGCTCCACTGTCGCGGCCATTGCTGACTTTGCCGAACAGCACCGCACCTTCATGTCCTCTTCACTCTTGGCGGCGCGGCCTTTGGTGTGTTCATGCACCGGTTTGAGCAGTCCCGCCTGCAGATGCTCAAGGCGCAGCGAGACATTCTTGTCAAGCGCCGCATGGAGCGTGCGCTCGAGTGAGCCGACGGCAAGACATAAACCAACCAGATCTGCCCGAGGACTTGCCAGAGCGTGCTTGCAGCTGCACGAGTGCGTGTGGGGAGGTGTGTCCCGTCGGCCGCTTGGCCGCGGTTGGCCTCCACGGCGGCGCCGCGGCCGCGCAATGCCGCCCATACAGGCCCGCCGTGCGCGGCGCCGACTTTCCCGCAATGGTCCAAGAAGTCTGGGCGTCAAATCTCGACAAGGAGCTCGCGGTCTTGCGGGACCTGGTGGAGCAGTACCCCTATGTGGCCATGGTCCGTTGCCGGCCCCGGGAGCCAGCTCGCGTAGTACCGCGCTCCTTCGCGCCTGCTCCGCCGCGGCTGCGGGCCTGCCTGCCGCTCCACGACCCTTGCAGGTGGTGCTGCTGTCTGCTGACACGACATCACCCTGTGTCGACACCGACGCCTCGGGTGCCGGGGATCGCCGCCGTGCGCCTGCAACGCGCTTCCTGCGGCTCTCCCTTGCGAACCTGCGGCCTCGGGTCTCTGCCCGTGCGTTTCCGCGCCTTGCTCCGGCTTCTCCCCCCCCCAGGACACCGAGTTTCCGGGGGTCGTTGCGCGACCCATCGGCAACTTTCGCACGTCTTCCGACTACCACTACCAGACGCTGCGCTGCAACGTGGATCTGCTCAAGATCATCCAGCTCGGCTTGACGTTTACAGACGCACACGGAAACTCGCCGCCTGGCCGCTCCACTTGGCAGTTCAACTTCAAGTTTAATCTCAGGTGAGCCTGCCTCACCCGGCCCGCACCACCAACGAGACATTTCGCTGACGGCCTCGCATGTGGGGTGCGGGCGGTGGCAGCAACGATATGTATGCGCAGGACTCGATCGATCTGCTCACAAAGTCAGGCATTGACTTCAAGAAGCACGAGGAATACGGCATCGACGTGGAGCACTTTGGCGAGCTTTTGATCAGCTCGGGCCTGGTTTTGTTTGACGATGTCAAGTGGATCTCGTTTCACAGGTCTGCTTCAATGCACGGCATATAGTCTGTGCGAAACCAAGTTCTGCCGTTCGATGACTCCTACTGATGCATGCTGCCATGAACGTGCCTTCAGTGGGTACGACTTTGGCTATCTGCTGAAAATCGTGACCTGCCAGGAGCTCCCGCCCGAGGAGACCGCGTTTTTCGAGCTCCTCAGGCTGTACTTCCCCTGTATTTATGATGTCAAGTTTCTCATGCGCAGCTGCAAAAACCTCAAGGGAGGCCTGCAGGACGTTGCCGACGAGCTCAAGGCATGTGCCGGCTGCGGCAGCAATGGTCGCAACTCGTTGTTTAGCGAAGCAGCTGACACAACTGCACGGTGGACCGCGCTTCTCTGCAGATCCCGCGCGTGGGGCAGCAGCATCAAGCCGGCAGCGACAGCCTGCTCACAGCGCGGACGTTCTTTAAGATGAAGCAGCTCTACTTCGAGGACAGCATCGATGACGACAAGTACATGGGCTGCCTCTTTGGCCTGACGGGCCTCGCAGGGCAACCATGAGGCGGTGCGACTTCTGGGCAGGTCGAGGAGCCTTGTCAGCTTGCCTATTGCGATCCTGCCGCCCGCCCACGTGCCAATCGTCGACCTCGCCGACCTCACCGGCCTTGCAGACGCCAAGCGGAATGAAGCCGACCCGCTCAGCCCACATGAATAGCGATGAAAAGGCAGTGAGACTGGCCTATTCAATATGATTCAGACAAGTGCCAGGCATCATGTGCACGGATAGCAGGATAGCGCGAGCTTGCAGGATGCATGGAAACTAGAAAGACAGGCTCCGCGAAAAAGGGCATACGAGCTGCTCCGCCATGGCTTGCCAAAAGATCTGCAATAGCAAAGAGCGATGGTCGATCAGACCGCTCGCGGACAGATGCGCGGTCTTCAGGCGCGCTTCTGCGGTGGCGCCATCCGCGCTCCAACGGCGATGACCGTTTCGTAGCAGAAGAACAGAATGGCCGCGTTGGGTACAACTCGCATCAGATGTGCGGTCATGCCGCCGTATAAAGCGGCAGGGCCCTCTTCTCGAAGAATTAGACTTGCGGTTTGCATCAACCCCGTGTACTTGAGCTGGCCCGCAACCGGCGTTTGACGCATGCGCGTCCGAATAACCTGCACCAGTACGGCAGTCAGCTCCTAATCGAGGCTATGTGAGCGATGCAACATCGAGACAGACCTCGTGGGGATAAGCCACGACCGCAGCAATCAGCTTCGCGGCTGCTGCGACTCCAAATGTCTGCAACCAGTCTGCTCGTGAATACCGTCAGCATACAGGCCACTGCGAGCATCAACAGCAGGAGCGGCTGAGCATCTCCGTACGCACCGAGCGAGACATCCTCTGTCGAGCGGCCCTTGCGTTCCGCAGCGGCACGCTTTCTGTCCAGCACCGACTTTTTGAAGTACTCGTACATGACAAACTGGAGCGTGGGCTCGGCCATACCTGCCCGACAAACATTAGCAAGCCGCGTTCCGCACTATGGGGAGATAGAAGGGGGAAACCCAGACATCGCTGCTTACCAAGAAAGCTTGCCGAGAGTCCTCGATACAGGCCGCGAATGCCCTCTTCCTTGACAACCATGTAAGCGCAATGGAACGAGTTCCGGTACCGCTGGAGCGAGCGCCGCGCCGGATCCTCGGATTGAAGTTGCTGGCCGCAACCCGTCATGTCAGCGGCGGCCAAGCATGGGAGTGAGGATGCGATCCACGCGCACCATCCGTGTCTTGACAAGCCAGATCGGGTTTGTGACGATCGAGGTGGTCATGCTTGCAGTCGCGGCAGAGAACATATGCACGACAGAGTTCTCTGTCCCGCCATTGAATGCCGCATAGTGGTACTTGCACTGGCTGTAGACCGAGAAGTTGATGGCCCTGCGGTTGACAAGACAGCCGAATCAGCAGCCTTGCGGAGCCGATCCCACCGCTCGTTCAGCCAGGACGCACCTGGCCGGGACGACGCCGATAAGGTTCGGCCCCAGGCCTTTCCAGAGCGCGCGGAAGCCCTCCTTCTGCTGGATGGTCCTGCACATGCAGAATCCAGAGGCCACAGAGTGCGGCCGCCCGGCAGTGTGCAGCCATGCGGTGTCCGATGCATGGAGTCGGCCGCAGCGCCGATCGCGCCGTTGTGAAGGAGCAGCGGAGAGAGGCCGTGTGAGCGCCGTCAAGCGGGGACCGGCGCCGAGCGGGGGCTTGTTCATCGCGCGCACCTGAGCAGGCCGACGACGCCGCGCACGTGGTGCCATGCGGCGGCCAGCGGGTTGCGGGTGCCGACCGGCGTTTCGCCCGCGCGATACAGCGACGACTGCAACCGAGTCTTGACCACCTCGAGAGGACAGGTCACGGCGGCGCCGACTGCGGGCGGCGGCGGGGGGATCCGCGGAGCATCAGCGCGGGGAGACCGCTACCGCCATCAGCGATCTCTCTATGCGCCGCACCCGTGCCGCCGATGCCGCCGGCCATGAAGTGCAGCCAGAACGATGGCGCGGGCTTGCTTGGCTTCTTGGACATGGGCTCAAGTCTCTGTCGGCCGGCGACCGAGGCAGAGCCCCGACGAAAACCGCCGACGCCGCCGGCCAATCGCCGCGCCGCCCGTGACGCGCCTGGTTTTTCTTCTGGTCGACACGCCGCCGCCCGCCGCTGCCACTGGTTTGCGCACACTCTCGAAGTGCGTCGGCGCCGCGGCGACCGCACCCCCGCCTTCGCGCCTGCCGCCTCGTGCGCGGCACGCCAAACCCCCCGCCATGCTGACGCAACGATGCGCATCCGACCCGCACGCGGGATCCGCCGCGTCTGCGCCGGGCCCTCGCCAGAATGTCGTCGGACCTTACTTGGCTGCTCACCCGCAACTCGAACTCGTTCCTCGTCAAGCGCAACGGCGTTGTCCTCTCGCGCGAGCCGGGCAACCTGCGCAACCTGCACTCGTTCAAGTACTCGGGCTTCGCCCCCACCAAGGTGTGGTGCGCTGCGCCGCCACGCCCTGCTCGGCGGTCGTCTTTCTGCCCGCCTTTTTTTCATGTCGCCAGCGCGAGCTTCGTGGTGCTGACGACGGCGCTGCCGACCGCCGCGATACGCAGACGGTCGACGTCTCGGCCGGCGCCAAGGGTGTCGTCGTCACCCTGTCCAAGACCAAGAACGCCTCCAAGGTCTCGGCCTCGAAGACGGTTGTTCCCCTGACGGGCTCGACCCGCGCCTCGGCCAAGTCGGTCAAGGCCCTCCTCAGCAACTACCGCCCCGACCTCACCGCCGCTGCTCTTGCCCGCGTCTCGCGCATCAACGAGTCGCAGAAGCCGCCTAAGCCGGTCCGCGCCAAGGCCGCCCGCCGCAACCGCGCCAAGAAGCTCTGAACAAAAGATCCCGTTGTCCTCTGGCTCTGGCTCTTGCGCATGCTCGCCCGCTTGTGTGGGCAATCCCGCAGTCGCTGAAGCCAGAGGCGTGTAGCCGCTGCCACAAGTAGAAAAGACGGCGGCTTTGTCCGCCTCTGGTCCGTCTTATTAACTCGCTGCGGTTGGCGTCTGCTTGTCGCCATCTGCACTTATCGTGGCAACAACGCGATGCAGCGTGCGGAGCCCCGCCAGGTGCGAGCTCTGGATCGAAGCATGCCCGCCCGAGATGCGCATGCGCCCGAGCGACCGGCTGTCCACCCGTATGTCGCTCTCGCCGCCAGACACAATCGCATCGGGGATCTGCGCCAGCGTTGGTCAGCATGCTCGGTCTGCTCGCCTCGCCGCCGTGCTGGCACAGGCAGACCTCGTCCCGCAGCCGCTTGCCGAGCACCTCGTGTCCCTCTGGCCCCTGTGCCGGCAGCGCCTGCCGGCGCCCGTCCGTGCCGCGTGAACTATCGACGGCGATGCGCGACTGTCCAAGATCCAGCTGTCCCGAGATGCGTCCGAGGCGCTTTCCTTCTCCGCCCGGGTCGTCCCAGCCGCCGTGCTCGATCAGCTGCCGCCACTGTCAGCGCAGGTGTCGCCATTGCACCGGAACCAGAGATGCGC
>JADGIZ010000119.1:0-24882 GCA_027604665.1 Polyrhizophydium stewartii | reverse complement strand
GGGCAGGGCGGTGGCGGCCGAGGCCGCGCGATCTGCGCCGCGCCGCACTTGGCCGCAATGGACGATTTCTTTGTCGCCGACCCGGCGGCGGCGGACCCGGACGCGCGGCTGTCGTCGGCGCAGCGCAAGCGCAACCGAGCCGCGATGCTCGCGGCCCAGCGCATGGGCGGCGCGCGGGCGGCGCCCGCTACCCGAGCGCGGCGGCCGCAGAAGGCGCAGGGCACGGGCCGGCTCGTGCGCGCACGGCCCGATTCCAACGACGATGACGACGGCGACGATGACGACGACGACGACGACGGCGTCGACGACCTGGATCTCGAGGGCTCGGGCGACGACGACGCCGCTGGATCCGGCGAAGACGAAGACGCAGACCTCAAGGAGACGCCTGCGCAGAAGCGGCTGCGGCTGGCGAAGCGGTACCTGGCCAAGGTCCGCGAGGACGTCGAGCGTGAGTGCCTTTTTTTCTTTTTTTTCTGTGCCTGGTGCATTCCGCCTGTCCGTGTGCTGACGGCTCCCGTGCTGCTGCCGCTGCTGCCGCTGCTGCCGCTGCTGCGTCTCGCACGACGCCGTGCAAATTCGCCCGGCTCTTCGATCAACTTCTGCTGCTTACTGCGACTCCCCGCACTCGCATGCGGCCATCTTGGCGAGCCAGAGATCAACGAGGGCGAGATCGATGCTGCCGAGATCGACCGCGAGCTGATTGCAGACCGCCTGCGCAACGACATCGTGAGCAGCCTCGGCCCACGCCTGCAGCTTCATACTGCATAGAACGACCGCTAACGCACGCACGCGCATGCATAGCTGGACTCTGCGGGCAAGCTGTTCCACCGGATTGCGGACAAGTACGCGAATCTCAACGTCGCTGCGACAACACGCATCTTCCGGCCAGGCAAGAAGGGGCACCAGCTGTCGATTACCGGCGTTGCCTTTTCGGCTCCGGCGCCAGCCGTCGTTGCTGGCGCGGCAACGGGGATACAGGCGACGTCGGGCCGGCCCCCCATGTACATTTTCTCGGTGTCAAAGGATGCCATGATCGTCAAGTGGGACTTTTGGACCGGCCACAAGCTGCATGTGCGCAGCGGCAACCTCAAGCCGACCAAGAAACTCGTCAAGGCCATGGGAAAGAAGGCGATCCAGGGCGGCGAGGGCCACAGCGACAACATTCTTGCGCTTGACGTCAGCTCAGACGGCAAGTTTGTGGTGCGTACTTGCCTACGAACCGCCTCCTTTCAGGACGATCCTCGCCGCTGTTTGCTTGCTTGTTGCAAAGGAGTCCAGAGAGAACGCCCGTGTCCTTTTTGTGGTCGGGCTGTTCCTCTGCGGGCCGCGCGCCTTGCTGCTGCGCGGAACCGTTTTGGCGCTCCAAGAACAAAGCCTGCGTCAGCGGGCAGTCGGGCATTGAGTCTAGATCCGCCCTCGCCCATGGCGTATTTAGAATTATGCACCTGCACACTTTCTCTTCCCATTGTTTCTCTCGCGTCCTGCATGCTCCGAAGCAGCAGTCGCTGACAGTGTGTGTTGCAGGCGACGGGCGGCTTGGACAAGTCCATTCACATTTGGTCAGGCGTCGACGACACACATCTGGCCGAGTTCAAGCAGCATAGGGATGCAGTCACGGTGCGTCTGCATTTTTGCCCGCGCGAGCCGTGCTTGCCCTCAGTCGCTGACGCTGCTGCCATGTGCGCTCAGGGACTCAAATTCCGTCGCGGCCACAATGAGTTGTACTCGACATCGTACGACCGCTCTGTCAAGGTCTGGAACGCCGACGAGCTCTCTTACGTCGAGACTCTGTGAGCGAAGCGCTGATTTTCGGTTGCGGTTCACCGAGAGGTCAATTGCCACATGCTGACGCTGCATGCCACGCGTCCGCCCGCCAGATTTGGCCACCAGGACCAGATCACCTCGGTCGATGCGCTGGCGCGCGAGCGTTGTGTCACGGCCGGCGCGCGCGACCGGACGGTGCGCCTGTGGAAGATCCCCGAGGAGTCACAGCTCGTGTTCCGCGCTGGCGGCGGCGTGAGCGTGTCCGAGGACCTGGTTGTGATGGACGACCTCGTCAAGCGCGACCGGCGCCGCGAGAAGCAAGAGACATTTGCGGGCGGCGTTGTGGACGTTGTGGCGCTGATTGACGAGGAGCACTTTGTGTCGGGCAGCGACAGCGGGTGCGCCTCTTGCTGCTGTGTTTGGGTGGATAGCGGATATACAGGCGGAAAGTTGAACTGACACTTGGTCGCGATGCGCCATATAGGGCCATCTCGCTGTGGAACGTGACCAAGAAGAAGCCCTTTTTCACACGGCTCAAGGCACATGGGCCGAGCACGCGAGTGATTGTCAACGGCAACGACACGCTGACGGCCGCCGAGCCCTCGGACTCTTGCAACTGGATCACGGCGCTTGCGTCGATGCCGTACTCGGACCTGTTTGCCTCTGGCTCGTGCGACGGCTACGTGAAGCTCTGGAAGGTGGCCGAGGGCAAGCGGCACTTTGTGCTGCTCAACGCGATCCCCGTGACAGGCTTTGTCAACTCACTCGCGTTCTTTGAGGCGCCGCTTGCCGCCGCGCCGCAGACAGGTGCCAATGACGCCAAGAAGAGCGGCGGCGACGGCGACGACGACGGCAAGGGCAAGGATGGCAAGCCGCTGTCCGGCGTTGCGGCGCGCATCCGCGCCAAGGAGCGTGCCAAGCTGGAAGCAGATGCCGTGCGCAAGACGCTGCATCTCGCGATCGGGACTGGCCAGGAGCACCGCCTCGGGCGGTGGTGGCGGGTCAAGGACGCGCGCAACCAGATTGTGGTCGTGGGGCTCGCGCCAAGCGAGGCATAAAACGATACGCTGCCGCACAGATGCGGGCAGGTGGTGGATGCAGACACGCACGTGCACGCAAGAAGGATCTGGGGGAGGGTGTCATTTTGGGTTTCGTTGATTTGCGAAGCGCGAGCCGGGGACTGCGGCCCCAATGTGGGCAGAGGGCGAGGCGCCGCCCATTAGATGTAGTAGGGATTGGGATCACCAGAGTATTCGTCCTCGCCAAAGTCGTCAAAGTCGTCTTCGTCGTCAAAGTTGTCTTCGTCGTCAAAGTCGTCGAAGCCGTTGTCGTCCTCGTAGTCGTCCTCGTCATCGAATTCGATTCGGTAGCCATGATCTTGGGCATACTCATGGTCAAGACGACCTAGCTGACGCAGAAGCTCCTGGATGGCATCGCGACTGGAGGAGTAGTAGTGGAGCTCCTCTTCAGTCTCATCTTGAAAGTCGTCGTCGTCATCAAAGGCGTCCGACGCAGCGCGACGGTGAAACTGACGGAACGAGACCTCGTCGAAGCCAAAGACGGTGCGCAGGCGACGGTTCGAGTTGTTGAGCATTTCGAGGCGCGAGGGCTCGAACTTTTGGACATGCATGCGATTGCCGTGCTCGTCGTTGTGGGCGTAGAAGCAGTCGTTGCCGTGCGGGCATCGCGGGGGGTCCTCGCGCTGTTGGAGCGACTTGGCGAAGTACCTGCATGGGATGGACGAGGCGTAGTCCATGAACGAGGCGATGGCGTGGTCCTTTTCGATGCCGGTGGCGATGAAGCGCTTTGACTTGAGGACAAAGTCCGACTGCTTGCGGCACACGGGGCAGAGCTTGTTGGTGCCTGACTCGAGCAGCGAGGCCTCCTTGTCCTCGCGAGCACGCCACTTGCGGATGCACTCGAGGCAGAACGGGTGGTCGCAGTTGGCTGGCGGGAGCCCGGTGAGTCAGCAGGCCCGCGGACAGGCGGGCGAGCCGGGCGGGCAGCTCACACTGGATACCAAAGACCTTTGGCGTCTCGTAGCAGATGGCGCACTCGACGGGCTCGTCGGGCGCTTCGGGGGGCGGCGGGCGAGCAGGCGCCTGGGGCCGGGCGCGGGCTGCGTCGGCTGCGGGCGCAGCTGCGGGGACCTCGGCGGCGGCCGGCTCGACAACGGGCACTTCTTGGATAATATGCTGGAATCGGCACCGCGCTCCGTTGCGGCAGTTACCCTGCGAAGAGCGAGTCAGCATGGGGGCCAGACGGGCAGGCACAGCTGCTACTGCTGCTTACATTTTTGAAGAAGTGGCATGCTTGGGCGTTGGGGCGGGCCTGGGTCGGGACCACCCTCGTCGTCGCGGCCGCGGGGGACTGCGACCTGGGGGCGGGATGGCGGCCAGCGTCAGCGGGCCATGGCGGCGGCTGGAGCGCAGGGCGGGGCGCGCCTCTCGGACTGCGTGCGCCGTGGGGCGGCGGTAGCTGCGGGCTGCTGGCGCGCGGGGGCCGCTGAAGGCGCCGGGGCGATGGCGGCGGCGGTCTGGCGGGCAAACTCGATGAGCTCGGCGGCGGTGGAGGGGAAGGAGTGGAGCATGCTGCGCGCGGGCGGACGGGCGGCGAGGGTCAGTCAGCGGCGGGCGAGCAGGGCGGTGCGTGGGACGGGACGCACGTGCAGGCGGCGCCGCGCGGGCAGCCGCCGGGGCCGAAGAACTCGGAGCACCAGCGCCGCGTTGCCGACGACATGCTGCTGCTGCTGCCGGCCGCGAGGCAAAGCCGTGACGAGCCATGACGCCGCGATGGCGCGGGGAGCCGCGATGGGCCGCGATGCCGCTGAAGGGGGCACGGAGGCGCCAGGGTTCAGACGCAGGTTGGGATGCGTGTGCGGCGTGTGCGTCGGATAGCGTGGGCACCGGGCACCGCCGGGGGGAGGGGGCGGCCCGCTGCCTGCGGCTCCCGGCGGCTTGGACGCACGCGGCGGCGTCCTGAGGACGAGTGCTGGGGCGGGTGTCGCCGGCTGCGGCCGCTGCTGCCGTGCGGCCGCGATGTCGAGTGGGCCGCCGCGCCCGCCGCCCGCGCTGCCGCCCGCAGCCGCTGCTGCTGCTGCCGCCGCTGCTGCCGCCGCCGCTGCTGCTTCGTCGCCGCCACCCGCACTGCTGCCGCCACCCGCGGCGCCGTGGACCGCGCCCGCCGACACCGCGCTGCCGCCGCTCGACACAGCGACGTGCGTGCCGCTGCCTGCCGCCCCGAATGCCGGGGGTGGGGAGGCAGGGAGAAGCCCGCCAGCAGCAGGCCCGCGCCGCCGCCCGCCGCGACCGCATCGCGGGCTGCCGCCGCAGCATCGTCGACCGCTGCCGCCGCCGCGCGGGTCGCCGCTGCCTGCACCCCACGGCGGCGCTTCGGCGCCGCGCCTCGTGCCCCGGGGAAGGCGGGGCGGTGCCTGCTGCCGGCGCCTGCCGCGGCCCCTCCCACTCGGCTCACAGGCCGAATGCGGTGCTGACGCCGCCCGCTGCTGCCGCGCCCCCGCCGCCGCAGCCTCGACGAGCTTGGCGACCTGCTCGCAGACGACGCCGCCGTCGACGATTATGTTGCAGGGCTGCCGCAAGTCCGCGAGATCCACGGCGCCCGCATGGGCATCGTCGAGGACAACGCCGCGATCGCAGGTGCGCCGCAGTCCCCCGGCTCCATCCGCCCCGCAATGCTGACGCCGCCGGCCTCGCCCCGCAGAGCGCAATCTCGCAAAGGAAGAGGAGATCAAGGACCTGCGCCAGCGCATCAAGGCGCTGCAGGACATGCATGCCTCGCACCGCCGCTCGCTTGACCAATTGCTCAAGGCGCAACAGCAGGAACTGGCGGTGCGCCGCCGCCTCTCCGCTCGCACCCCCTGCTCCGCGCTGCGGCACCCTGCTGACCCGCCTTGTTTGTGCCTGGCCGCCGTGGCGCTGCGGTGCCCGGCTCGCATTTCTCTCGCCGCCACGCCCTCCCCCATCGCAGCGCTTTGGCGGCGAGCACATCACGGGCACGCTGCGCGAGCTCGTCACGTCGTCCGAGAGCATGTCGGAGCTCTCGGCCCAGTCGTTCCTCGAGGGCAAGCTGACCGAGGACGAGTTCATCCGCGCCTTCAAGGAGTCGCGCCGCGTCTATCACCTGCGGTCCGCCAAGCACGAAGCCGTGCAAGCCGACCCGTCCCTTCTTGCATGAACACCCATCGCCTGTCGCCACCAGCGTCCCCGTGTATATGTCCGTCTGCGTGCGCCAGCGTGCCCGCCGGAGCCAGCGTGTCCGCCAGAGCCCGCGTGTCCGCTGTCTGCGGCCAAAGCCCGCTTCGCGCCAAATCTCGGGCTTTCGTCGACAGCAATGAACTTGGACCCGGCCGCAGGCGCCCGCGCCTGCTCGGCCCGCGCCTGCTGCTGTCCCTGGTGGCGGACCCGCGTGCAGCCCGTCTTCGACTACGACGAGATCGACGACCTCGAGTTCGAGAACCTGCTCAACACCCCGGGCCTTGCTGGCCCGCTGCACGCTCGCCCCTCGTCTGCCGTCTTCTGGGACAGCGTCGCCTCGCTCTTCCGCCTGCGGCCCAACACCGGCCTGGGCCTCTCGTCCAACGCGGGCAGCGCCGCCAGCGCCGCCAGCGGCCTATTCGGGGCCGGCGCCAGGGCCTATGCGTACGGCTACGAGGCCCTGGCAACCACCGCGCCGGCCCTTGGCAGCGCCGGCGGTGGCGGCGGCAGCCTGTTCGGCATCCACTTTGGCGCGGGCACCCCCGCCGCCGCCCACGCCGCACCCGCAGCCGCCTCGGACCGCCTCGACGACCTCGACGACGTGCTCTACGGCGGCCACGACGAGGACTCGCGCCTCATGACCCCCGAGGAGATCAACTCCATCACGGCCGCCGCCGCCGCCGCGCGGCATCTGGTGCGTCGGTGGCGACGGCCCGCCACTCGCCGCCGGCCGCTGACACTGCTGGCCTGCCGGTCCGTCCGCCGCCCGCCCGCCAGGTCGGCGAGAGTGTGCGCTCGCAGCACGGCTTCGCACACCGACCACAGGCCGCCGTGCACTCGAGGCCGCCCGAGCCCGTACCCCCGCTGTCGACCGACCAGGACCAGATCCGCCAGCAGCCCCAGCAACACCGCCACCATCACGCTGGATCCCGCTCTCCCTCGCCCGCCTCCAAGTATCTGACCGACGACAGCGGCAGCACGCTCACCGCCGGCCACGGCGCCGTCGTCACCGACCCGCTCAACGCCGCGATCCTCTTTGCAGACTCGGGTCCGGTCACCGACTGGGTTGGCTCGCCCCGCCGACCCGCTTCGACTGCCAGCACCCGTACCCGCGACACTGTCCATCGCGAGCGCCAGCTCTCGTATGCGGCCGACCGCGATGCCGCCCCCGCGCCTGGCCAGATCACAGCCCGTCCGGTGGCTCCGCTGCCCTTGACCACGGCGGTCCACCTGGATCCAGCCGCTGCAGATGCGCGGGGGACTGATCAAAGTGCACACGGTGTGCACATCCACTTTGCGCAGACTGCCGACGACTCGGGCGTTGAGGATGACGACGGCGATGCCCTGCTCGATAGCGGCAGCGCGCATCATGCTCACGCGATGTCCGCGACTGCGATTCATCACGCATCCGGCCGTCCTCTCTCCGTCGGCCATGTAGACAACGCTTCTGCCGCCAACGAGATCAGCGATGACGGCGATGAAGCCTTCGCTACGCCGCAGCAGTTTGACGCCGATCTGCTCCGAAGGCTGCAGAGCGTGGCCGAGCAATGACCACACGCCGCTGTCCTGGCTTTCTTTATCTCTGCGGCCGCTTATGCCGGCCTTGATCTCGCGAATCCCCGACTGCAACCCTTGCGCTCGCCGTCGCATGGCTGCCTCATACCGCCCCCAGCCCGCGCAATCATCGAGGCCGTCCTCTGATCCAGATCTCTGCAATGCACCAAGCTTTATTCTGACCAGTACGTCAAGCTGAGCCACCATCTCCTGCCTGGACGCCGCCCATAGGAGCCGGGCGATGATTGACAGCCAAACAACGAGCGTGCTGCCCGCAGTGACAATAATAGAGACCGGAATATGCCAAAACTCCACACACACAAACATCTTCTTCCCCGATCGCTTGAAGCTGCCCTCAGGCCTTTCTGTGAGGGTTGTTCACTTGCGCTCGCGTGACTTGTACTTGATGAAGGCGTGAAGATTCAAAAGCATCTCGTCCGCGCGCTCGCGAACCTCGCGCATCTTGCGCTTGTCAATGGCGCGGAACTGCGTGCGCAGCACGGGGAACAGCTTCTGCAGCTGAGCAAGGAACCCGCCCTGCACAAACACAGGCAGGTCGTAGTCAAACGCCGCGTCGCCATACACATCAAAGATACCGTTGAGGATCTCGGAAAGCACCTGCGGCGAGTCCGAAGACGCAAGCTGAGCCAAGAATGCGCGGCCGATCGTCTACAATGGAAAGCACAGGTCAGCACAGCTCTGCATAATGGCTAATTGCGAAAGGCGTCTCAGCAAGCGCGAGTCTTTGGCTCACCCGGTTGGTCTCAATGTTGCCCTGGATCCGCGCAAAGTACGCGAGGATGCCGACGCCCTTGGCCCGCAGCGACGCCGGCGCGCCAGACGTGGGTGCAACGGCGGTCAGGAACCACTGCACATATTCGGCCTTGAGCGGCTATACACGCGCCTCGTCGTCAGCAGGCTCGTAGGGCTGTCGCCGAAACAAATGCACGGTCTACGCACCACAAGCGGAGCCTGGCCCTCGACCTTGTTGACAATCGACCACTGCAGAGACACCAGAGCCTCAACTAACTCCATGTCGACTACAGGCTGAGTCGATGCGGCCGCGCAGATCTCAAACAGCGCTTGCCACAGCTCGGCAAGTGCGGCCGGGTTGGCGGCGATCCACGCGTCAAGGTATCCGACCAGCACCATGTTGCCGATGCACCCGAGCGCGCGCGTCTGGGCAGCTCGGATGTGCCGCGTGGCCTGCTCGGCCGCCTTGCAGCCCACATGCGCAATGCGCAGCGTCGCGATGCGTCCAATCTTGGCAAACAGCGCCGTGCGCTCCGAAAACAGGGCCGCCGACAGTACCGACAAGTGCGTGTCTGTCGATGCCGCGTTCGAGGCGCCGCTGGCCTCCTGCGCGAGTGCGTCGACCTCCGCGTCCATGTCCTCATCCATTTCATCATCCTCGTTGTCGCTTGCACTGTCGCTCTCGTCACTGTCCGCCAGCTCCTCTGAGAAAATGTTGGCGAGCATCTCAAGGAGCACTTGCAGTGTCTCCAGCTGGCCCTCGAAGCGTCGGATAAACAGCTGATCAGTGGCAAAATTGTGTTTCCACCGGTCAGCTCGGGACCATATCGTCGCAAGAAGAGAGCATCGCATACCATCTCCTTCGTCTCGACCGTGTGCAGATCCGCGGCGCTCTCGACGTTGCTGTTAAGCGGATCAGAGTTGATCTTTGCTGTGTGCTGCGGTAGATTTTTTTGGTTTGTCAATGCACAAAATACAGCAAGAGGTGACACCCACGCATACAACACAAAAGCACGCAATTCAACACACCGCATCGACGGCTGACGCGCAAGCCTCGAGTCGTGGCATATGCGAGGCAATGTCAAAGTCGAGCGCATGTGATGCCATCACGGCAATAGCCTCGTAAAACTCGCCCATGCGCGCAGCGTCGCTGGCGTCAATGAGCGCGGGTCGCAGGCACTCGAGAATGCTCGCGCATAGAATGGGCAGGCTGATCTTGTTGTCGTTCCATGATGCGAAGCCGGGTGTGCTTCCCTTGACGTACGACACGAGGCACTCGGCATATGCGGGGTTCTGCGCAAAGATCCTGTGCACGGCCGGGTTGTGGTCGCACAGCATGCTGAGGAACTGAGCTGCGGTTTCCCAACGACATGTCGGTGTCAGCAGGCTGAATTAGTTGCCGCTTGAATGCGGAGTGTATGCCATCTCACCGCAGACTCGCGAAAGCGCCCACGGCACAACAGACGCATGTGCGGGGTTGAGCATGCTCATCACAAATGCCATAATGTCGGGCGTCGACAGCAGCCGGACAACGTCGTTGGAGATCTCGCCGAGGCTCCACAGGAGGCCAATCACTTGCTCCGCAAGCTCAAACGGAGACGGCTCGGATGGATCCTCGCCGGACGCCTCGTCTGCTGCCTTCTTGGCCGCCGCCTCGGGGTCGGCGGCAGCCGCTGCTACTGCCTCTGCGGCCGCCGCGGCCGACGCAGCCATCTCCTCGGCCTGGCCCTTCTCGAAGCCGTCGCGCACAAGAGTTGCAATCTGCAGAGCAGCCGTGTGTGAGATGATGCTGAGCACCCGCGCATCAAACGCCAGCGTCAGTACGCCGAGTCCCTCACCTTTCCAAAACACACAATCAGCGGCTCCGCGACGCCGTCCTCGATCATGTCCTGCGACAGCCTCTCGCCGCCGAAAATAACGACGTTCTGGAGAGCGCCGAGGACGTCGAGCACAACGCGGCCGTGCGGGTCCTGTAGCAGCGCAACGAGGCGCGGCACAAGGCCGCCGTCAACGAGCTGCTTGCGCACTGCGGCGTCCTGGACAAAGTGTGAGATGGTTGTCGCTGCCCATGAACGCTCCGAGACGTCGCTCGATTGCAGCTGTGATTCGCAACGCGGATTAGGGGAGGGTGTCGGTCATCGCACACTCCAAAGGTCGGGTGGCAGAGTGCGGGCTGCCTGCCGCCTGGCTGGCGGGGCCTCCCAAAGACAGAGCTGTGGGTGTCGCTTTTGCGACAACGACAACGAGGGCAGTTGCCTCGCGCACCTTGTTGAGCACCGGGAGCGTCTTGACCGACTGCGGCAAGTCCATGCTGATCGGCAGCGACGGCACTGCGGCGGCGGCGGATATTGATGCTGCCGCCGCTGCCGCCGGTGCGTCTGCAGCCTCGTCTGTGCGGCCAAGGCCGCGGGCGGCCGGCCTCGGCTTCGCAAAACTTTTTTTTTTGTTGCCCATCTCGACGCAAAGTTGCGAACTTGGCATGCCCTGCCGGGGCATCTGCCCCGTCGCGCCGCGCGCCGTGTCGGCTTTCGGCAGCTGACGGCCAGCTCGTACGTCGTTTTATGAAAGTGGAGTTTCTGTAGCGCCGGATGTGCGCAGAGCGCACGCACACACGCCAGACACGCCAAAACTGCCGCAACGTGAATGTGTATTGCCAAAAGCACCGGCGGCTTAGAACACACAGCCTGCGATGCCAGCTTCACGACAAATGCACGTGCGAAAACCGCCTTCACACTCGTTGTACGCTTGAGTCTTGAGAAGCAAGACATCGCTGCGCTTTAGGCAAGAGCAACAACAAGGCTCACACAGATTGAAAGCGCCAGGACCCCGATGCTCGGCTGGACCGACACGCCGACACTCGTAGCGCCTGTGGAAACAAGCTGTCAGCCTGTGCAGCCATAGCATATGTTGCGCGGTTGGGCTTACCTGGAGTGATTGTGGCAGTTGCGGTCTTTGTGGAAGTTGAGCTTGAGGACGATGAGGCGGCGGCCGAAGTGGTAGCGCTGCTGCTGGCTGTTGCGCTTGTGGGCCCAGTTGTCGCCGTGGTCGTGGTAGTAGTCGCCGTGGTCGTCGTAGTCGTGGTGGTCGTGGTGGTGGTCGTCGTCGTCGTTGTGGTCGTTGTGGTCGTGCTGCTGCGTGATGAGCTGTTGGTTGTGGTGGTTGTCGGGGACGAGGAGCCCGTTGGAGAGACATATCCTGCGCTTGTCGTCGTTGTCGTTGTCGTCGTTGCACTTGGCGACACATATCCAACGCTAGTCGTGCTAGCTGTTGCCGTCGAGACATTTTGCGACACATATCCCACGCTTGTTGTGGTCGGCGAGGGGCTTGGTGACACATACCCTGCGCCAGTCGTCGTCGTAGGAGATGGAGCTGTGCTCGAAGTCGAAGGCAGCGTGAACAGAGAAGCACCTGCAATCAATGGGTACCTGTCGAATGGCGGGTTGCATGGACAGCTGGTCGAAAACCCGACGCGCGAGTTCTGGCGGTCCGAGAGGACACACGTGTCCTGGAAGAAGGTGCCTCCAAAGGTAACTAGAGTGCTGCTGCCGCTGTCGACAAACGAGAAGCCGCCAATCAAGGGAGCTGAGGGTACATAGTCAGCGGCAGAGAACGCGGGACTGCCCTACATCTGCGGCATGCACGTACACTGCGACGTGATGCGCAGATACTGGATCGGACTGAGGGTCACAGAGACGGTGGCGTTGGTTGACGGGTTCGAGATGAACTCGAACGTGACGTTGGGCATCAAGGTCAGATTAAAGTTGTCGTTTTGGAAAGAGCTGGTTCCTGAAAAGAAAGTCGCATAGTCGTTGGAGAAATTGGAAGGCAGGCCGCCGCCGGAGATGATGGCGTTCTTGAGCGCCGTGAAGGCCTCGGTGGGTAGGAGCACATTGTTGCTGCAAGTGTCAAACTTGGACCAGTTGCCGTTTGCCTGGAAGCTGCTGTTTAGCTGCACAGGCACGCCGCCGACCGAGATGCTGCGAACGTTGACGGCGAAGGCCGCAGGGACAGGCGAGTTGGCCCAGGCGATCTGCTGGTTGGTCGTGTTGCAGTCAGGGGCAAGGCCGGGGCTGCCAAAGTCGACAAAGCTGGCGTTGCTGTTGAGATACTGGCAGACGCGGAAGCCGATCGTGCTCGTGGTCGTGTTGACGCAAGGGATGGGGATCGAGAGGTCGGTCGCGCTCGAGTTGAGCTGGACATTGACCTGGACGCATAAAGCATGGATCGCATTCGTTCACGACGATCGGCGCGTCAAATGCGCCAATGGATCGTGAGGATGAGGTCAGCAAGTCCTCGCGAGAATCGGCGTCGCGGTGCCTGTGGATCGACGCGGCGGATACCGCGTATGCGATCTGGCTCCCTGGCACGAGATCCGCTTTTCGGCGATGGTCGTCGGGCGCCAGACCGACACGGCATCGTGGAACGAGTAGATACCCTGAAAGGAGGGAGAAGGCGTGGCACAGATAGTTTCTAGACACTCGCCGCCACCGCGCTGCTTACCGTCGAGTTATCGACCGTGAGGTTCATATTGAAGCAGGTAGACGGGTAGATGATGAGCGGCGATACATAGCGACGAAGCAGGCCGCTGCGTGGGCTGGAGCCAGCTCGTGAGAGAAAAGGATGCCGAGGCATCGCCGACAGCCAGGGCGAGCAGCAGAGCCACAACGCCAACCGCAAGCGGCAGAGTGCTGCGGCAACGATCGAGGCGAGATGAGGCCATCGCGAGGTCAGAGATTCAAAAATGCGCAAAGAGAGGGTGCGATTGATTTGGAGCGCTCTTCAAGAAACGGGTGTTTTTGCTTGTGTGGGCGGCCCGAACTGCGGATGTGAATCCGGCTTTTATCTTCGCATCCTGAGGGTGCGAGAGTCGCGCCGGAGCTCACTCAGATCGGAGCGGCAGGAGCATTTAGCGCATCCCATGCAGCATTCGGAGATATCCAGCGCCATGCGCATGCCTGGCGGGCGCCAGCGGCCCACGGGATATTCCGCGTGCCGTTTGTGGTTTGCTTTGAGATCATGAACATGAAGCGCGCGCTCGGCGACGGCGACGGCGACGGAGACGCCGACGCCGACGCCGACGCAAAGCGCGCAAGGACCGCGGCAGCGCCTGCGTCGATGCAGTCGCCTGAGGAGGTGCGCTCGCGGCCCACGCCGTGGCCTGGCGCTCGTCCCGCACGCTTCGCTGACGCTGCTGACCGTCCACGGCACGCTTTCAAGATCCAGCGCCTGCGCGAGCAGGCTCGACAGAAGGCGGCTGCGCTGGCCGCGCAGGCGCAGGCTGCACTGGCCCGCATCGGCGTGAACCCCATACGACCCGCTGCAGGCGTGCTTCCCGTCGGCGCCAACCCCATCCGGCCCGGCGGGAACCCCATCCGACCAGGCGCGAACCCGATCCGTCCTGGCGCTGCCGTGTCGGTGCTCGGCAACCCCGTGCGGCCAGTGTCGGCGACCGGCAACCCTGTGCGGCCGCCTGCGCCGGTGCCTTCTGGCTCCGCCACTGCCGTACCAGGCATGCCGCTGTCGTTCGTGCAGCCGCTCGCCGCACGGCAAGCGCCGGCGCAACGGCCGGCCGCATCGCAGCTCGGCAACGGCGCTGGTCTGCCGTCGCCTGCCGTTGCGGATCTCGGCGGTGACCTGTCGTCCAAGGCCAAGGGCGGCCTCAAGGTCGAGTTCCACCCGCTGCTAATGCGGGACTCGGTGCGGCCGGGCATGACCGGCACCCGCAAGACGGCTGCGCTTCCGGTCTTCTCGACCGTCAGCGCCAACGAGCGGGCGGCGCAGGAGATCAAGTTGCAACAAGAGCAGAAGATGCTGCAGGCGCTGCAGGCCAAGAAAGAGCTCAAGATTGAGCGCGAGGTCAGCGCAGACTTCAAGGATCCGTCCAAGAACCCGTACTTTGATCCCTCGCTCAAGTCGGGCTCGGCGGTCGCACCCAAGCCGCGCGCGTCCCGCCCGATCAAGTTTGTGCAACACGGCAAGTACATAGAAATGGCCGAGAAGCAGCGCAAGGAGGCAATGCTCGAGAAGCTCAAGAAGGACATTGCCGAGAAGATCAAGACAACGGGAATCGAAAAGGAAATCGAGCTTGTATCAGATCGCGGCATGCGGGTGAGTCGTGAATCGCTCTTGGCAGAGCGGTGGCGGATCTTGATGCTGACGCTTCCGCGGGCAGACCGAGCCGCCGCCCCCAGTCGAGTGGTGGGATGCCAAGTTTGTGCCAGAGGAGTCATATGACAGCATGCCCGCAACAGGCCCGTTCACGCACGGCGACGAGCTCATTACAAATCTCGAGCAGCACCCGGTACCGATCCAGCCACCCGCGGAGCCCGGCGCGCCGCCGCCGCGGCCCATCATGCTCACAAAAAAGGTTCGGCCTGTCATGTACAGTCGCCGCTCATGCTGCAGCCGGAGTGCTGACGCTAATGCTGCTTGTAATGCGCAGGAGCGCAAGAAGCTGCGCCGCCAGCGCCGCCTCGAGGACCGCAAGGAGAAGCAGGAGAAGATTCGACTCGGGCTGCTGCCGCCAGAAGAGGCCAAGCTCAAGCTGAGCAACATGATGCGCGCGCTCGGCGATCAAGTGCTGCTGAACCCATCGCTTGCCGAGGCCAAAGTCCGAGAGCAGATGGCCGCCCGCAAGCAAAAGCATGCGGATCTTGTCGCGTCCACCAAGCTCACGGACGAGCAGCGCCGCGAGAAGCTGCGCAACAAGCTCAAGGAGGACACGAGCCTCATGGTGCAGGTCGCCGTGTTCCGCATCAACGATCTGTCGCACGCGCAGCACAGGTTCAAGGTCGACAAGAACGCGCAGCAGTACAACCTGACGGGCGTTGCGATTGTGCATCCGGGACTCAATCTTGTTGTGGTCGAGGGCGGGCCAAAGGGCATCAAGGCGTACCGGAAGCTGATGCTGCGCCGCATCCTGTGGGCAAAGACGAGCGTCGGCGACGAGGACGACGACGAGGACGACGACGACGCTGCCGGCGCGAGCAGCGGCGCACCAGCCGGCGACGGCGCCAACCGATGCGTGCTCGTGTGGGAGGGCGAGGTGCAGAACCGCGCCTTCCGTGTGTTCCGGTTCAAGAGCCTGCCGACGGACTCGATGGTGCGCGAGTACCTCGAGAAGATGCGCGTGGTGCACTACTGGGACGCGGCGCGCAACTTCATCGAGGACGGCTGCTAGCGCAATGAAGATGGCACGATGAGTGCGTTGCGCGGGTTTCTGGCAGAGGTCGGCCTGACACGGTGCCTGGCTCTGTTTTTGGCCCCCAGCAGACGCCATGCTGCCGCTGAGCCTGCTGAACACGGCCGTCGGCCATCCGATGATGGTCGAGCTCAAGAACGGTGCGTCGCACGCCCCGGAAGAGAGCCTCTGCGCGCCCCCGCCAGCGCGGCCGTACTCTTGGCAGCGCGGCCGCAGAGCGCTCGCTCGTCGCCCCGGCGAGACACGCAAGGATCGTGCCGGTCGAACGCCTGACGCAGCTCCCTCTGCTTGGCCGCCCCAGCGCGCCGTGCCTCCTGCGGGCTCCCGCCCAGGCTTCTGCCTGGGCTCCTGAGTGCGCTCCTCCGTGCGTGCGTGCGTGCTGACGCCGACTGTCGCTCGCGGCCGCAGGTGAGACATTCAACGGCCACCTCGTCAACTGCGACCCATACATGAACATCAACCTCCGCGAGGTGATTCGGACGTCCGCCGACGGCGAGAAGTTCTGGCGAATCCCCGAGATCTACATCCGCGGCATGAGCATCAAGTACCTGCGCGTGCCGGACGAGATCCTCGACATGGTCAAGGAGGAGCAGAGCCGGCCGCGCACGGGCGGCGACGGCGACCGGCGCGGCGGCTTCGCTGGCCGCGGCGGACATCGCGACAGCGGCCGCGGCGACCGAGGTGGCTTCCGTGGCGGGCGCGGTGGCGGTGACCGTGGCGGTCGTGGCGGCGGCCGTGGCGGCGGCGGCGGCGACCGGGGCGGACGCGGCGATCGCGGTGGGCGCGGCCGGTAGTCCATTAAAACGGGAGGAATGCTGGATGCATCTCAAGGGGGCTGTTATTTCGAGGCACGGACGACGGATGATGGGATGCTGCAGACATTCGATCGATGGTGCATCGCTCGGGAGGAAAGGGGATGGAGACGTGGCGCTCAGCCGTCGAGCGCCATGAGCTTCTTGATCTCGGCAATGGCAAGGCCCTGCGGGCGTGGCGAGCGGGCGTCAGCGGCATCGCACGCAAGCGACAGACAGGGCGGCGCAGCGGGATGCTTACAGGGTTAAGGCCCTTGGGGCATGTGCGGGCGCAGTCTGCGATGACAGCGCAAGAGATGGCTGGGTCAGCGGCGACGTGCGGCGCACGCGGCGATGTGGCACGAGGGACGCACTCATGATGGTGTGGCAGCGGTAGACCGAGAAGGGGTCCTGCAGAGCGGCGCGGCGCTCGGGGCCGAACTGGTCGCGCGAGTCGATCATCCAGCGGTAGGCCTGCATCAGGACGGCGGGGCCGAGGTACTTGTCGCTGGAGTGGGTGGTCAGCGGCGCGTGTTGGTCGCACGGGGCGCATACACGGCATCCGCCGCGGCGTACCTGTTCCACCAGTAGCTGGGGCACGACGTCGAGCAGCAAGCGCAGAGAATGCACTCGTACAGGCCGTCGAGCTTCTTGCGGTCGGCAATCGACTGCAGGTTCTCGCGCTCAGGCGCAGCCGTCTTCTGCTGGAGGTACGGCTTGATGGACTTGTACTGCCTGTAGAAGTTGGTGAGGTCTGTGCGGGCAGCTCAGAGTCAGCCAGGGCGTTTGAATGCGCGCTTGCATCCGTGCATGCGTGCGCAAAGGATCAGGCGTGGGCCGCACCAGGCACGAGGTCCTTGACAACGTAAGTGTGCGGCAGCGGGTAGATCTTGACGGTCGACGTGCTGCGCTCGATGCGGCTCAGGCAGGCAAGCGTGTTGCCGCCGTTGATGTTCATGGCGCACGAGCCGCAGATGCCTGCGCCAGCGCGCATCGTGCGGGTCAGCGCCCATGAGTCGTGGCCGGCCGCGATGGGGGGGGGCAGCCGTCCGCGATGCAAAGGCGCGGCGGCAACGGATCGGCGCGACGCACCCTCGCGGCAGGAGCGGCGGAACGTCAGCGTCGGGTCGATCTCGTTCTTGATCTTGATAAGAGCGTCCAGCGTCATGGGGCCGCACTGGTTGAGGTCGACCTGGTACGACTGCATGCGCGGCTTCTGGGCGGGGGTCTCGGGGTCCTTTCCGCCCAAAAGTCCGCGCGCGTGGCATGGGCGCAGCCGTTCGGGAAGGGGGCAGCGAGCGCGGCGCAGGGGCGGCCGGGAGCAGAGGGGCAGCGCCGTAGGCCGCGGCGGCGTGCGGTGCGCTGCGTCAGCGCAGGCGAGGGGGATGCGGTGCCGTGCACCCCCGCGGCCGCAGCAGCCCGGCGCGGCAGGCTCGGCGGCGCCGGGCCGGCAGACCGCAATCAGATGGCGGGCCTTCAGAAAAGGCGCCGGCGGGCGGCAGCCGGGGGCGGTCGCGGGGGCTCTAGCGGCCGCGCGGGCGGCCGTGCGTGGGCACGCACCCAGCGGTAGATCTCAAAGGTCTTGATGAGCGGCGCCTTTGAGGCGGGGGCGGGGGCCTCGCGGGCCAGCAGCGAGGGAGCGCTGGTGTGGAGGCCGCGCTGGGCACGTGGAAGCGCATCGCTGTCAGCAACGCTGGGGCATCGCCTGTGCCGGCGAGCGGGCACGGCGAGTGCGGCACGAAGCCCGCGGGCCGCGCGGCACACGGGCAGCAGGGCGCGCTGCAAGCATGCGCGGGTGCGCACGCCGGCCGCGGGGCCGTCGAGGGGCGGGCAACTCACGCGAGCGACGGTCGGCAGAGCGCGATGCATCAGTCCGGTCAAACTGAATATTTCACGGCTTGTGCCTCCAAAACGGCTGCGATGTCCAACCATTCAGGCACCGCGGCATCGCTGGCTGGCCATGCTGCGGCCATTCCTTGCTTGGCTTGAGCGCATTGTCGCGAGCCTGCTGCGTCTCCTCGTGCGCCAGCCTGCCATACTCCATCACGCGCTCGGTCGACACCATGAGGTTCTCGACCTCGGCGCTCTGGCGCACGGACCACTGCAGCAGCCCGACCAGCTGCAGCACATAGCTCAGCAGCAGCCCGACCGACGTCGACGACAGCCCCAGCGGATGCTGGATGGCGATGCTGCCCATGGCCACGACGGTCAGGAAGTTGGACGCCAGGACGTCGAGGCGCAGCCCGAGCCACCGGCCCGAGGACATGAACGCAAAGTACACTCGCGTGTTGTCGTTCTGGAGGCCCACAAAGTCGCGCACGAAGCGCTGCTGCGCGCCAAACGACCGGATCAGCGCCAGCCCCTCGAGCGAGAGTGACAGCGTCGACAGCCTGCGCCGGTGCATGCGTCAGCACGGTGCAGTATGAGATGCGGTGCGGTGCGATGGTCGGCCGCGCCGGACGACACGGAACGGCGGCCACTCACACCGGCGAGCGCGTGGTTGCCTCGAGGCGCTTCATCTGGCGCGACGCGCGCATGTACGACTTGCGCAGCAGCACAAAGGCGATACCGATGGCAGGAATCGCAAGCGCGACATATGGGATGATCCATGTTGCTGTTTGCCGCGGCTACAGCACTTTGCCCAACCCCGAAGACAATGCAGAACGACGTGCTGCTGCTCGCTTTCGAGCAACTCGACGCAGCGTCGCTCGCCCGTGCCGAGCGCACGTGCCGAACATGGAACTCACTTGGTGCGTGTCGCCGTCTGCTGCTCACTCCGTTGGGCCAGCGCCTGCTGCCGGCGCCGCAGCGAATGGAACAAAAGCTTATCGCACGTGCGATTGCAGCGGCGAAGGCCTGGCGCGCCTTGGCTCTGAGAGACTGGCCGGGCCGGCGCTCACTGCTGCACCTGGCCGCCATGCGGGCCCGCAAGGTGGAGGCGTCGTCCAGGGCAGCGGCAGCCCAGGCTCCGTGGTGCGGCGAGGCGGCGGCCGACGCGGCGGCACACCTCGGGGCGATGGACAGCGAGGCGCATCCCGTCCCGACAACACCGCACGAACGCATGCACGTGCGCGCAGACAGCTTCGACATGGTCGACCAGCTCCATGGCGTCGTGCCGCACCAAGACGATGCGGACACAAACACAGGCGATGTCGCGGACTGGAAGACATACTACCAGCGGCGACTGCAAGAGCACCGCACGAACCTCCTCTCTGCGGCCAACTCGCTGCTTTTCAACTTCCATCTCAGTCGTTTCCCCGACAGCGAGCAGGATCGCTTTATGCTTGCTGGCACTGTGCGCAAGTCGGCTGCCTGCGAGTCGAGCCCAGCCATGGCGGCCGTGCTGCGACGAGAGGCGCCGTACTTTTGCCACATCCACCACTCGCTGTACTACTCGCCCGACCATCCGTCCGCCTTTACATGGGCTCGCCGCTTCCTCATCTTCCAGCTCTTCACCCAGATCGAAATCGCCGAGGATACAACGATTCCTGCTGTGCGGCACGTAGAGACGACTGCACACCCATGCATCGTTAAAGTCACTGTCGATGCAACAATGCCCGGCGTGGTGCTCAGCCGCCGCACATACATCTGCTTCACCGAGACCATGGAGGTCATTGACGGTCTCGTCGAGTCTGTCGTGGACCTTGGATACCGCCAGCTGCTTGAATGCGACTCCAAGGCAAACCCAAAGCCCGCGGTCGCGGGCATGCCCTATGCCAAGTTCCTGGACCGACTCCTCCGCAAGACCCCAACCATCCTTCGCAACTACCCACACGGGATTGGTGTGTCAGGTGCGCGTTTCCCGTATTTGGTCTTGCCTGCGCTTACAATGCATGCGCAATGTCCGCCGTTCAGCGCGCGAGGTTTACGCATATCCGGCAAAGTTCCAGCTCGCTCAAAGATACCTATTTTGCAACGCAAAGTGTGTGATCCGTCCCGCTGCTTAAGCATGTGATAGGGAATGCAGAGTGCTGACAGTCTATCTGTATTCGAGCTTTGCAATGCACCCAAGCGACGAGAACGAGGACGCGCCGTTGAGCCCTTGGCTCAGCCCTTTCGAACAAGTCGCAAATCTGGTCGTGCCGCGCGTGTACGGCAGCAGCGAGATATTCCTCGTCCATTGCGCACTTGGGTAACTTGCGACATCCAGGGCAGCGTAGCGGGTCCTTACATGCCTGTTTTGCTGACAGCCGTGCGTGCTCCTATCACGCACAGATATTCGCGCGTGCTTGTTCTTTCCGAGACGGGTCAGGTCATCCACAACCGCGGGCACCAGCGCTCTCGCATCTGGCGGCGGCTGCTGCAGTTTGGACGTACCGAGACATCGATTCCGCCGGACGCGTCCAAGGCCATGCTAGCGAAGATGGAGGCGTCAGGGTCGTTCTGGGATCGCCTGCGGCCCGACGTGCCGCCCGCCGCGGAGCAGCTTCGCATTCAGGGCAGCCTGGTCAACGATATGCCCACGCCGGACGAGCCCATGGAAACTTCGGTTGTGCTGCGGCTTGCTTGACGGCGTCGCGGGCAGGCTGAGCGGCGCGATGTCACTGTTTTTCAAAGCCAGTCTCGAGCCAAGCTAAACCATGGATATCGGCGCACCCATATGCAACACCACTAATTTCTTGTCTAATCGGCTCCGCAGCCCAGGCAACATCGCCCGGGAAGTTGGCGCGACGTTGCTGAATACATGCGACCAGCAACCGCACAGGGTGCGAAATAAACGACTCAAAACCGCTGTGGTTCTTTAAACAGCTGTAGAGAGGGCGGCTGGATGCGGGGAGAAAGCAATCATCTACGATGTGGAACCGCCTGGCGGGTTCATTCTTGGTTGTAGACAATGTGGACGAGGCCGTATCGGATCACGAATGCGATCACGCTGCACATCACTTGAACGAGCATAATGTGCAGGACCAAGTCGCGCTCCGACATGGGGCCGCGCCAGAAGAGTATCAGGTTCATGATGGTGAGGTTGGTGCAGTCCACCATCTTGCCGGTCTTATCCCGCGTGACGTGCACCAGGCCAAAGACCTCCAGGAAGCGAACCATCAGGCGGCCAAGAGCCTTGGACTTTTCAAGCGAAAAGCGCGTGGCCTCGACCTTTCCGGTCTCAAGATTCAGCCTGCAGCGTGGAAAAGGAAGGAGGCATGCGTCAACGTCCGCTGTCGCAAAAGCGGATCGGGGGCAGAGGCTCAGACAAAAGCTCACTTGGGCATGCGGTGCCTGGGACACTCGACAAAATGGAACAGCTGCGGGCAGGAGTAGAGAAAGTTGAAGATCTGTGGGATCATGAACAGCAGCACCGTCTTGCTGAGGTTGCTGAGCACGCCCACGACTGCAAACGTCATTCCTGAAAAGTACGCCAGCGTATCGCCGCCAAACGCGCGCGCTGGGTACCAGTTATGGCGCAGATAGCCGAGCGTCACGCAGATAAATGGAATCAGAAAGTAAAGCGACAGCAGATGCGCAGCGCGCCGCGAGGGATTGTAGCGCAGCTGCATCAGGTCGTTGGCGGCGAGCGAGGCCGCGATGACGAGCGACTGGCCGCCCTCGACGCCATTGGCGCCAGCCATGATGTTGATTGCGTTTGTGGAGAAGACGCAAAGTGCCGCGATATAGACGTAGTACAGCACGCCTGGGCCGATCTGCGTCAGCTTTCCCGCGCATGCCGCCACATGTTCTCTTGCGGCGGCGACCTCACCGAGATGCAGCGTCGTGCGGCCGAGCAGCGGGCGGAGCGGGATGGGAACGACCACATCGGTCTTTCCGTACGTCACAAAGTAGACCATCAGCAGCGGGATCGAGGCAATGAACGGGAACCAGATCTTGACCCGCCAGCGGATGTCGAAGACGTCGTCCGCGAAGCCAAGGAACAGCATGGCGAACAAGGCGAGCAGGCCGCCCAGGAATTGCGCGAGATACGGCACGAACTGGACAAGGGCGCGGACGGTATCAGCTGTTGCGCCAGACGGGCACACAGACGCGGACCCGCGGAAGCCTGCCTCGTCGTGCGGGAAGCTGTCCCGGTCGCCGCGCAGGAGCGACTCGACGAACGGGATCGGGATGAACAGAAACATGGAGATGAAGTAAACGACGCCGACGACAACGCCGAGGCTTTCTGCGCTGCATGCGGCGCGGCGCGCGGGCGTGCGGCCGTCAGCGCCGGGCATTCGAGCAGCACAGGCAGCCGCGGCGTCCGAGCTGAACCCACATCACGGGCCGGTCCTTCTTGAGCAGGTCCTTTCCGAAGCGGCCCGCGCGCACAAACACGGGTGCAACGAGCGGGATGCACCGGTCCGTGAAGACGCCCGCCAGCGCGCCGAGCAGCACCGACACGACCAGCGGCTCGTGTGCAAACGAGGCCCCCAGCGCCAGCAGCGTGCCCGGCAGCGCCGCGGATTTCAGCGTGTCCTGCATGATTTCACGGACTTGCCGTTGCCTGGGGAAAGCGAGAGGTGGGCACGCCGCTGACTCGCGGCCACGCGCCGAGCGACGTCCCGCGGCGCCGCGCTGACCACGCCTTGACCGCACGCACCGCGCTCTGCTCTCCCGCGCACCTACCTGCTCCCGCTCCCCTGACCCCGCCCGCCAGGCGCATGTACCACTCGACCGGCACCAACAACATCCCCCTCGGCCGCAGGCGGTTCGGCGACGAGCCCGCCGCCGGCGGCGGCGGCGGCGGCGGCTTCTCGCACGCCAGCACGCCGAGCGGCTACGACGCCGACATGAGCAGCAGCTCGCATATGCACCAGGCCTCGCGCTCGTACTCGTCTGCGCCGGCGCCTGCGAGGCCCGTCCAAGAAGGTGTGTTGACCCGCTCGAGGCGGCCATGGTTGCCGCACCTGCACGCTGCTCCCGCGCAGCCGCGCAGGCCTGCCGCGACCCGCCCGGCCGCGGCTGCTGCGCTGGCAGGCTGCAGCTGCCTGCCAGCCGGCCAGGGTCCCGCGCGCCGCGCAGGTGTCGCCGCCGCAGCCGTGATCACGCTGCTGACGCTCAGGCCCGCGCCGCGTCCGACCACAGAAGACGACCGCCCTCGCTCGCGCTGGGGCTCGGAGCTCACCAGGCAGCACTTCCCCGGCCTGCCCATGTCGCTCCCCGGGGGCTTGACCAACGAGCAGCTCGATGCCTACACCCTGCACATTCGCCTCGAGGAAGTCAACCGCAAGCTGCGCTCGGGCGACTATGTGCCGCGCCGCAAGCGGTGCGTGCCCGCCCGGCCGCTTGAGCTGCCGGTGCAATGCGTGTCGTGCAGTCTTGCTGACAGAGCACCCGTCGGCCGCTGCCTGCGGCTCCCATCCCATTAATGCCACCCCCGCAGATCGGTCTCGCCGCCGCCCGAGTACGGCAACGACGGCCGCCGTGTCAACACGCGCGAGTTCAGGTACCGCAAAAAGTACGAGGAGGAGCGCCACAAGCTCGTCGACAAGGCCACAAAAACGATCCCGGGATTCCGCCCGCCCACAGACTACCGCCGCCAGACCAGGATGGTCGAGAAGATTTATATTCCCGTCCGCGACTTCCCCGAGATCAACTTCATTGGTCTGCTGATTGGTGAGCCGCCCGACTTTGAGGTGCAAGATTTTTTATCTGCCTTGCCGACGCTGACACCGCCGCGCACGCAGGACCCCGTGGCAACACGCTCAAGCGCATCGAGGCTGAGTCGGGCAGCAAAATCAGCATCCGTGGCAAGGGATCCGTCAAGGACGGCAAGACCAGCGTCATGAACAACTCGAACGAGGAGGAGGACCTTCACTGCCTCGTGTCGGGCGACACGGATGAGAAGATCCGCAAGGGCATTGATCTGATCAACAAGATCATTGAGACGGTGCGGGCTTGGTTGCGTGGACACGCCTGTGCTGTGCGTGTGCATGTGCATGGTGCTGATATGATGGCGCTACACAGGCCACGAGCGTGCCCGAGGCCCAGAACGAGCTCAAGCGCAACCAGCTGCGTGAGCTTGCCGCTCTCAACGGCACGCTCCGTGACGACGAGAACCAGATCTGCAACAACTGCGGCGCTGTTGGTGAGTGCGGATGCGTGACGTTTGATGATTTGCGACACCTGTGATACTCACCCCGCCGACGTGGCGCCAGGTCATCGCCGGTACGAGTGCCCTGAGCAGAGCAACTTTACGGCAAACCTGGTCTGCCGCAACTGCCAAGGCGTCGGCCACATTGCACGAGGTGGGTTTGAGACTTGCCTGCCGGGCGAGGCGCTGCAGATCTGAGATTGACGCGATCGGTGTGCAGACTGCACGCAGCGCGGCGGGCCTCGCAGCCAGCGCATGGACAGCGAGTTTGCGAGTTTTATGGCCGAGGTCGGCGGCAGTGGTGGCCCCGGCGGACCAGGCGGACCCGGCGGACCCGGCGGACCCGGCGGCGATCGCGGCCCGGAGCGCCTCGAGCGCGGTGGTCCAGCGCCGTGGGCGGCGGGCAGCACGAGCATTGGAGCCACGCGCCGGGACGGTCCTGCGCCTCCGCCGTGGGCGGCAGGCAGCACGAGCATCGGCGCGCCGCGCATGCCCGACGGCCCTGGACCTGGCCCCGCTCCGGCCCCCTGGAATGCAGGCCCGATGGGCGGACCTGGCGGCCCTCCGCCATGGGCCGCCAGG